>QVNW01003551.1:0-14692 GCA_014825475.1 Pseudomyrmex flavicornis
TATATATATATATATATATATATATATATATATATATATATATATATATATATATATATATAAATATGTATACAGTTAGAACGAGCGCGATGATATTTCTATCATGGTTTCTCGGCGGAGAGAGGGAGAAAGGAAAAAAAGAGTATGGAAAAAGAGAGAGAGCTTTTGGCGCGCGAAGGATCTATAAATTACACGTGTATCTAGAAATCAATGAAATTCCTTTAGCAACTAAATAATGCAATAACGTCTCTTTGAAAGTATATTATAAACGATTATGTATCACACGTCACATACACTACCGACGCTCCCGAAGTTGTATTTAATAATCCCTTGTAGGAAAAGAGAGAAAGAGATGAGATGGTTTAGGGACAGATGAGATAATTCGAGTTTCCGCAAAACTAGTCCGTAATAATCTCTGCCATATAAAATGTATACGTGTTAAAAAAAAAAAAAAAAAACGTTCCTATAAATATATGCGATCCGCTTACTCGCTGAATAACGATGAAAGCTCGGACGAAAAATAACTTCGATCTTACCAGAGCTCAGTTTCGATCTGCGGGATATTCGACGAACGCTCAATTCTTCGATTGCGAAATACGTTTCTTACGTCGTTCAATTTCTAGTTTAATTTTGTACGGTATTCGTAACACACGCAAAATAATGAAAAGTGGTTATCGAGTATTTAAGCCTATTGATGTGTATATTCTGCGGAAACAGATGCGTGATTTCGAAATCGAAGAATTATTTATGTGCATTATTGTGTCCCTTTTATCAAAAAAAAAAAAAAAAAAAAAAAAACAATCGTAATAATAATTGTAATAAGTATGATATGCGAACACGGCCATACAAACTGACACATCACTTTAACAATTGATTTGTATATGTTACTAATCTATATATTATACAAATGCATTTATATTGACACGATTATTTCATAAGAAGCGATCGACACCCCGCAGTCGTTTCTCACGCATACGAGAATATTTAAACAAAGCCCTTAAAGTACGGTTTTCTTAATATTTAGCAAACAACAGAGTACATTTAATGGGTAAGATTGTGCATAAAAGAAATGTACTTCATCATCTTTATAATGGACTATTCACTACGATAATATTGTGAAATCTCTAACTTGACGCGTAGCTAGGGGCGCAAAGGTAGCCTGTACATAATTACGATATATAATACCTAAATATTGTAATATTACAATTAACTTTTATTATCTTAGCTATAATATAGCTGAAATTCATGCAAAGAAAAAAATTTACATTAAAGGTTAAAGAATAATAAATTTCTAAAAGTAAAAAAAAAAGTATTTTAAGGTTTTACTTTTAAGCCTGAGACACGAGAGCAAAGTGATCTGTTCCTAAAACGTTGTATTATACGAGTAAACGAGAGGGTGAAAAACGTGACTGGGGGTCGAAAAAAAAAAGTTATATAGTCCACGGACTGAAATTCAAAATTCAAAATTTCTATTAAAGGGTTGGGACGTGTATGTTATGCTTTTTGATAAAAGAGAAAAAAGAACTGTTTGTACAGAAATATTCCGGTTATTAAATTTTGTTATACGAAAGCGAGAGAGAGAGAGAGAGAGAGAGAGAGAGAGAGAGAAAAAAAACGTGGAAACGGTTTACGAATCATGTGTATTTTCTTCGTAAAACTGAAATATTCAAAATAGATCCTTCTGAAAAAAAATATAAACATGAGTATTACAACAAAAATGTGAATTGTATTCGTGAGTGTCATACTTCTAAGGAAGATAGATCCACGGGCGAATGTTTTATAGCAGTTTCCAGTTTAAATTATACACTTGTCTCTCTTATCCGGTGTGATTTTTCGTGAATTAAAGATAGGCCGAACAAACAAAACGAGTAGTTGCGCTTCATGACTGTGAATTAGCAAGCAAAAAAATAAAAATAAAGTATCGAGCAAAGCTGTATCAAGTTCCAAAAATAGAAGTCACGAATCAGTAAGAGGAAACTGCTTCTGAAACATTGTCCAGCGAAACCAAAGTTCCTACTACGTTTTATAAAGTATATAACTGAACTGCAGAACTTGAATTGTAAATACGATGAACGCAAAGTTAAGCTAATAATCACGATACAATCAGCAATTTAACGACGCTAAAATACGACTCGCCGATCAATTGATTCGACATTGCAACTATGTCGTGGGGAGCACATCGGTCAACAACTGTGGAGAAAAATCGAGCAACTCGGTAAGCTGTCTTGAAAAGGCGGGAGGGAAAGAGGGAAGGGGGAATCGATTGATCTTGGCAACGAAATAAACAACACAGTCGGCAATTAAGCACATAAATATACAATTAAATTAAGCAGCCGTAGCTCTAGCTTGAATGTTAGCACTTAGGCACACGATGTAACATTAAATTACGTATTTAAATGAAGGTGAAGAATCTTAGCCGTTAAGCGAATACCTGTGTAAAATTTAGTAGGTGTCCACAAAAATAAAATAAAAACATATATTGTGGTACAAATAACAAAAAGTCGTATCTATTGTTCTACGCGTAAAAGATTGTTTATAAACTTCAACAAATACTTTCTTCTTCTTTTGATGATTTCGTTTTATATTGCCAAAACCACATTCTTTTTTCTCTACATATTATAGCGCAGACTGTTCTGTCTACAACTTATTTCATAGAATTACGTTTTACAAATTTTATCAAATATATATTTTTATATATCTTTCTTGCAATTTCTACTTTGGCACACTCAGTAATATATCCAATAATATCAGAACAAATATATTTTATATATAATATATATATATATATATCTAAAAGGTTTAAAAACAAGATTTTCTACAATTTCATTAATCGAGCAAAACAATATTCACGTTACTCTCACGATTGATCGGTTGATCTCTTCTTATTATTTACTAACTCGAATTCGAGCTTTTCGTTAGCCATGTTCGCTTTGTTCGTTCTACTTGACCACTCGATAATAATGTACCCGATCATTCCAGCGCACAGTACTCCGATTAAAATGTACAACTTTTTATTGGTACAAATATACGGACTGTACACGTACGTTATCACGGAACCAGTAGACTCCCATAAGCGGAAGTTGGAAAAAGCTGCCTCTTCTCGACCAGGAAATAAAATACCACTTAATGCTAAAAATGACATATTAATAAAAAATAATTACTCGTTGCCAAATTTTACTAAGTCTGAATAAATCGATGAAAAAAAAAAAATTATTTCTCAATCGATATCTCTTTCGGAAATCTTTTAGAAACAGTATAATGCGTTAACTTTGTGCGATACTGCCGGTCGGTACAATATCGTCAGTGATGATACTCGTACGTTTGTACGATATTTATATGTACGACAAATAAACTAGGAAATTTGTTTATTATTACACGATAAAAGCTTCGCAATTGTTATCGTGTACTTCACGATTATTTGTCAATAATAGAAATCTATCTAAAATGTTCTTATATCTGATTGCAAATTTATTCGGTCGTACTTACCATTGACTTGCACCAGCCAGATCGAGTCACACACACCCCAAAGACCCGAGATCAGAAAAAAGATGATACCCTGTTCCGGCGTCGGTTTCCATCGCAACATAAAGATGAAAAGAGCCATGTGCAAACAAAACGCGAAAATCATCACCGATTTTCTCCCGGTCAATTTTACGACTGCTCCCGTAATCAGAGCAGCTATCGCGTTTGTGACGCCGAAACATATCATCACGTATCCGATATTACTAATGCCCCAGGCACAGGAAACAAATGACTGTAAATAAAATATTTAAAATATTATTACATTTCTCTCTTTTTAGAAAAAAGAATTCTCTTCCTACTTTTAATACAAGTAAACACTTTGTGTTAAAAAGTGTTTTCTTTTTTCTCGCGAATCAATGCAACATACTAACAGCGTTATAATCGGCGAATAGAAAGGCTTGCTCAGCTCCGATGAACAACGTTATCGGGAGTATTAAAAGTTGGCTCTTCTCTTTCAACAATT
This sequence comes from Pseudomyrmex flavicornis, assembly GCA_014825475.1. Taxonomy (NCBI): domain Eukaryota; kingdom Metazoa; phylum Arthropoda; class Insecta; order Hymenoptera; family Formicidae; genus Pseudomyrmex; species Pseudomyrmex flavicornis. Next base: position 3,986 of record QVNW01003551.1, read on the forward strand.
TTAATGTCACGGCCAGTAGCTTGAATCCGGACGATCCTTTCACCGAGCGCGCTCGGTTTTTGTCGTATCTGCGAAATAAGGAAATCTTTTACATTGAAGAGACACGTTCATGCAACTATATATGTGTGAGATTTTATATTCCAGAAAATTTTTAGTCTTTTTTTCTAAATAGAGGATTTATATATATATATATAAACACATTTTTAGAGAAATAATTTAAAATATACAAAAAAATAAAATAAAAATTGCACCTGGTTAAGGAATCGACGCAGAACGAGATTATTAAACAGGCTACTATCATGCAGCCTAAATAAATTCCGGAAATCAGGTGTATCCGTTCTACCGGAGGTGGTTGTAGATTAGGATTTTCGTCTTCTACGTTAGATACTCCGCAGAAATTTGAACCGCAAGTTTCCGCTACGATGCTGCTATTCAGAGTCGCGTTCGTGACGATCGTATCGATTCCGTACGAGAGAACTGTAATTACAGGCAAAAAACACACACACAAATGTCATGCAAATTAAAACAGTGTAAAAAAACTGCGTTGTAATTGACATTGCTACACTAAAATAATTACGATATTACGAAGTAATAATAATGAAAAATTATTTTTGCAAAGACAACAAGTTACGTAACTTACGATACATAGAAAAAAATCTGTGAAAATGTTTTATCCCGATTATTATAATCGGTAATTTTTCCGTATGCTCGAGCGCAAACGTGTGCGTTTCAACATAAGAAAAATATCGACATTAGAATGCCCGATCAGTCGTACAATCGATATCCGTTGTATAATCCTATATATGATTGTCGACAACTTAATTTCGTTTTCATCGGAGTTCGCGTTTTATTACTTCGATGATGATGCATTCTTATACGCGCTTCCGCTGTATAAAAAGCGATTGCATAAAAGTTTGCGCATCACTGCGCCTCGTGTTTTTGTAATCCCGCGTTTGTTTACTATCTGTTGTAGAAATGGAACGTGTTACATCGAATGTGGAGCAGGTACGAACTTTTGAAAACGGGCCTCTCTCTCTCTCTCTTTTTCTCTCTCTAATACGGAAGAGCAATGTGAAATAATAAAATTACAATATTTCGAATTAATGAGATAATATCTCGATCTGTTTTAATATTTATGTAGCAACGACACGCCTCTATTTTACATACGCAACGAGATACGGCGATTATCGATTCATTCCTTGTGTCACTTTGTTACTTTCCGTAACACACGTTACTAAAAGTATAACATTAGCAAGCAAACTGTTAACTCATGCCGAAGACAAGCGCAAGTAATATGCAAATAGAATATATACACACATATTTCCCGACACATTTTAATCTCTGAAACATAAACTTGATCGTCTTTGTCGCATACATATTCCGCGCTAACGACCCACCTGCTGAAGATATAAGATTCCCCCACACCTGTGCCATTTGATAGAACATGAAGAAGAGACCGAAGAATCTCGTGACAAGAACATCCGCAGCTATATCCGAGACAGTCGAATAGGCTTCCGCCGCTACGGTTAAGTAAGTGCACTTCGCGCACCAAAGCGGCCCTCCGCCCAATCCGACCATTAAACCGGCGGGAATCATCGTGTAAAATTTCGGATAAAACTGGGACACTATGAAAGGCATATAAGCGAATATAGCGACAGACATTGTCCACTTGCAGCCTAAGTAGCTGAAACAAGATCACATAATCAAGATTCAGAGAGGCGAAATATCCTTTGTCTCTTGATTGAGTTGATTTAAAATTTAATTCGGTGTTAATCAATATGTTTTTTTCTAAGGGGAGAAATATATTAGAGACACATGTGTGTGAGTGTTCAGTGTCTAACGTAATATTAAGGTAAAATTAGTGTAAAATTTAAATCTTAACAAGTTTCTATTTTAGATCGCGTTGATTAGAAAATTGTCATTTTGAATCTTCGCGTTCACACAAGCGTTCAGATACGTTTATTTCACTCTCGACCATCCGGCTGGAAACCCGCCGGGATTCCGTGCGACATAATTCCGGGCCAAGGTGAAAACGACAACGCGTAATAAAGTTTACTGCCGTGAAACTGTGCACGAGATCGGTACGTCGCCCGTGTGTATTCCATCGATATTTCACATGTAAAGGGAAAAAACAACACCGGGTGCTTCTTCACAACGCGCGATGGCGCGTACAAGGCTCGCCTCCGACAGAACAATGCCTCTCCGAAAAATACTATATTTATTTTTTACCGCATGAACAAACAACGGCAATCAAATCTGACGACAATTCTCCATTGACGGCCAAAGGAAACGCGAAATATTTTATCACTGTATAAATATTTGTCAATCATGGCAGTCACCGAAAAATATTGCCGAGCGTCTCTATCGCGTCAAGTCACAACCGAGTCGGCTTTTGTGACATATTGAACCATTATTTAAAATCATCGCAAACGATACAAATGGCAACGATGCAATGTGAACACAAGGTTGCTCGGATCTTACCTTATAACCAGGGCGGGTAGAAAAATGTTGCTGAAGAGCAGACTGCCGTAAATTGCCGATAAGGTAAATGTGCCGAGCGATTGATCCGCATTGATTGAGCTCTGTAGATTCGCGGCTCCCATGAAAGCGGTGAAGAGCACCATGAAAGCGCAGCTGATCACCAGGATGTTCTTCATGATTCGCCATCGTTCCGACGGTTCGAAATCCGGGCTCGGTACTTTCACAAATTGTCGTCTTACTTCGATTTTTTTGTCAGCCGTCATGATTCAATTAGCGTATGTAAATTCTCCGTTGATGATGGTTTGTACGCCCGGATGCAGAGATGTATATTTCGCGTTGCAAAATTCCGCAACGTTCTTACGCGTTCATTTTCCGTTCCGCTCGATAAATTCTTCCTACAAATTATGTTCGACTTGTTCGAAAATTAAAAATAACGGGATTGATTTTTTGGAGAGAGAAAAACATGCGAAAACACACTACGTCAACATACATTTTTATGATATATTCATTTACTCTTATTTTCAACACGTAGCAAACGACTTATGACGACGTATTATTTTTTGCTATTCTCTCTGTTGAGTTCTAAAATTAATGTAATCACAATCTCTCTTCACCAGTGTGATATACATTTCAAATCAAGTGAATTAATATCAATCAATTCGTTTCATAATCTCAACCGCGATTTTCATTGAAAGATATCGCGGTAAATGATAATAGGATGCTGTAATATTGAATCCAAATCTATTCGTGTTCTCATATAACGATGACCAACCTATGCAATTTGCGTGAAGCCACTAACGATTTCAGATAATTAACGAACGTGGAAGCGGCACGTGAGCGCGCGATACGCATCAACGGCTGTGATATTCAAATAAACGTTGTTTTACGAACAAACGCGCTTCGCGCGTTGTTTTTTTTTTTTTTTTCGTTTTGTTACGTTTACTCGTAACGTAGGTTTTGATTTGCAATAGAACGTGTAACGTCAAAAATCTCTCGAAATTGCATAAGTCCGTTTTCTGCAGCGACGTAGCGCGGAGATATATACGCGCGCTCGCCCCTGCATATCGATAGACACAATCTGTCCTTGGAAATGAGTATCCTTGCTCCTTTCACGCACCTTAATCGCGCCCGATACAGTTTCCATTCCGATCGCCACTCGGAATATGTAACGCGTCCGATCGAACGGAAATCCTGTCACGCGAAAATAAACGTGCACGACGACGATGCGCGAAACAACTTTATCGACAAAACGTCGGGGAGCATCCTGCAAATGGAATTTGACAAAAATTCGCGATTTGCAAGAAAGAATTGCTCTGTTCGTGCGAATATTACAGCATGCGATTGTAAAAAAAAAAGTTCATTTTTTTTTGCATTTTTTTGTCACTTACGCGCTCAAAGAGTTGACCGACGCGATAAGAGTGACGATTAAAACTCGAGATACACTCGCTGCGCTGTTTTATTCGACAGTCTAATCTCGCGATGTTTTGCAGCTGATACCTGTTTCAATGGATGGGAACGTCTTATCGGGCGTAGAAGGAAGTTTATGTATATGTTCAATAAAAATTCATGAAATTAACATAACTCGTAATCAAACGGAAAATCGCTGGAAATCATTATTTAGAGACACTCCTCCTTGTAAAAACAAGTTATGCACGTTTTATTGATGCTAATTAGATATATCGCTTCGAGCTTCTGGCTTTACCATCAATATTCGAGATAAAATCTGTGTGTGTTACACAGATGTAGAGAGAGAGAAAAGAAAAAGCGTTAAAAAGAAAGAGCGTTAAACTCGATCGCTGCAAACGTGATAATGGATGAATATTAATCACATAATTATTATAACAATGGTAATTATTATTAATTACATAAAATCAAATAAAATAAATTCTCTCCTTTCTCTTCTCTCGCGTTCTCTTCTCCACCTTCTCTCGTTGTATCAAACAGTATTACACTACGAAAATGAGGACATCTTTGCGAACGCGCGCGCTCATACTCATGTCGTGTAGTTCAATTAGCCCCTAGCACATCACTTGTCATTTTCACTCCGGTGTCACCGTCGCGTACACCTATGTAACTACGGAACTTTACGGACAACAATACAATGATGAAATATTCTACGCTTGACGCAAAGCAAAAAATTGCAATCCGTTCCCATCAAAGGCACGGCATGTTTCATCTTCTGTCAATATCCACACGTGAATTACGAGAAACGTGCAATTTTATAAGCGCAATATAATTCCGTCGCGAGTACCAATTTCGCGAATGTACATACGCCTTGTTCGTCACTTGAGAAGTACGATATAACCGTAAAACCATAATTCGAGATTTAGAGATAACGCGGAGAGCGCTTAGATCTCTCCCGTCTTGACCTTTAACAATCAATTTGCCGGGGATTTACATGCGGGAGATATTTAATTATAGAACGACAACCCAGACGTTGTTTCCTCTCTCGTATGACAAAATTTATTCCCGTGATATCTGAGGCTTACCTCTACCTGCCTGCCTGATTGCCTGCCTGATTGCCTCCACACACACAAGTGAGGTTTTTCAATTCAATTCCGCGAAGCCGAAGAGACTCGGATCTTTCTTCATCATTGACGCGCGTCAAGTCTTGAGATTTTTCGGTTATTGAAGCGTGACGAATAAAACGATACTGGCGATACCGCGAATGAGTCAAACAACGATCGGATAGATCGTCGGCTCATTCCCCACTTACCACCCACCTTTCTGTAAGTGTGTATGACATGTCGTCGGTGTGCGAAACCTCGCGTTTAGAAGGGATACGCGATGCTTATCGCGTAGCGTATACGTCGGCTATCTGTGATCCGAGAGGCGTGTGTCGTGCTATCGAGGTCTTAATCGTAAAGCCTACCTTTAAGCCGTGTAATCACGTCGATTAACCAACGCGCATTATCCGCGGTGTTGTTGTTACGGTCCCGTTTGTGTTCCGTCAAGTAAACTATCTGTAACGACTTGAGCTCTCTTGAGACACGTGACACTTCCGATAGCGGACAAGATGCCTAGCGAAAGACTCCTATACGCGGTCGAGTATATTGCTCGTGAATATCCTTTGAGCGCGATATTGATCAAAGCAACGAGAAGGAAACATTGTGAGAAGAGAGAGAGAGAGAGAGAGAGAGAATGTAAAGTTAAAAACTAATATTTAAAAACATATGTGAAAAAATACTTAAAACATTAAGAATCGTTGTGTTCAATATTTGCATATCTAATAATGATTTATTCATTAAATGTCCGACCATTGTTATGTGTCTGGTTATTGGAGTGAAAGATGAAAAGAAGACGAGAGAGAGAGAGAGAGAGAGAGAGAGAGGGAAAATTATGTGCATTGATATGTATAAATTTGAATTTCGTTATTGATCATCAAGTAATATTGAAGTTATCAATCCGAACCTTTTCAATTAGATTTAATCGTTGAACATACTACGCTAACTCGCTGCAATTGATTTGCTGAAGTTGATTTTGGTGATACGCAATAGGGAAACATTCTGATGGCAAGCTTTGACTAGAAACAGATACACCGACCGGCCAAATGGTAATCATCATGTGAGCTGCAAACTGCGCACGAGGAACGTACAGAAATTATAGTAATTAATTACGACAGCGTCGCGCTGCAACGAGCGCGAGCGGAATACCGATGGGCGCGCGCGAACACTCCGGTGTACATGCACACAGAGCTCTCTTTCCCGTCAATTTTAATAATAATTTCTCTCTTTATGAAAAATCGCTCTTTAACACGATTCATAAAGCGTCGGATTACCGCGTGCTCTTTTGAGCTTTTTAATTGGGTTACTTTTTTAAATCGAAATTCACCAAGTCGAATATCGCGTAATTCCGATAAAATATCGCGTTTAGCCAATAAAATAAAAAATTTAATTAGAACAAAGCTTCGCGAGAGAGAGAGAGAGAAACAAAGATCCCGCGTAACTGTGTTCATTAATCGTCAGGATTAATCGTCTCAGATCAAACTCAGAAAAAGAAAGAACTCGCTTCTCGTGCGCACTCACATTCCATCGAACGTTCGATTCTTCTTGCCCGCTTATTCTGCTGTGTATTAACTCCGGCAAACAACCGGTTCTTCCGGTAAAAGCAAACCACTTAATTCGATAACTTGTTAAAAATACAGACGGATGTGTGTGGGTATTTATATCTGAATAATAAAAATATTTGTCCACTTTTGTACGCGTGTGTGTCGTCGATAATTGCGTTTACATGTTGTGTCGCGCTGTTATTATTACAACGACTTGTGCGATAATTAGTTGTAATTAATGTTCGTATGTAAAATCCGCTTACGTCGCGTCGTAAATCCGTCGTGTATTCACGCTAAGCTAAACAGCATCCATCGTAACTGCTTCCACAGAATATTCCACAGAATATTCCACAGAAATATCTGGAGTATTGAGTGCTGAAATAGGACGCGCGCTCGCATATTTGCTCTTATTCCAATTCATAGTGAAAATAAACGAAATAACGAACACGATTTTTTTTTTTTTTTTTCACAGAACGATGGTGAAATACAAAACCTCGTACAGAACTCGCAAATATTTTTGGCGGTTCATGCGTGGTGGTTTTTGCACAGTACTTATTGCTTTTCTTATTCGTGTTGTTCGAGTCACAAAGCTGATTCATATGTTGTAATCTACGTGAAAATTTTGATAAAACGTGTGTGCAACAATTCTCTCTCGTTTTTACGTTAAAAATCTTTCTCGCATTTAAGATAAAAAAAACAAAAAATACGAAAACCGTGTTATTTATGTCCGCAAATAAATTTATACGCAACACGCATTCACGCCAAAAGTCTCACTCACGTTGACGCAAAGCGCGCGAAACAGACGTAAATATTTCAACCGGCTTGTATAAAGTTCATAATTTTCCGATGACAATTACATAAATATCACAATTTCTCGAATTGCACACGCTCCACGAGATTTATTGCTCTTTCCAAATAATTAAATTATCTTTCGGCTATTGAGATTAAATTAAATTAAAGATAGAAGTGGAAATACATTACACAAACGTATGCATTTATATCAAGAACACTACTGCGGATAAACATTCCGTTTTTAATTTCGCACGCAAATCGAATGTTTAAAATCACAACACGATAAATCAATAGCAGCGCTCTCACGCTGCTGCGAGAAATAAATTTGCAATCATGTGATTAAATGTTCCAACGCGTAAAAAACAACGAGAGAGGATAATTTTGTGCGAATATTCTTGTTAAATGTAAAGTATCTGTATCGGTCAATATCCGGGATATGTACTCAGCGTGTCAACGTTGGAACGTCTCAATTACAGGAATAAGAGACTACGTGGCGCGGATATGCGCTGTGGCACATATTTCGCGGCATGTGCATATGCTGCAACATCAACCGAAATTGCGCGTCCGAGGGCGAGTTTCGCCCGACCGAGGCCGTAACATTCGTTAACGACGAATGAGATGATAGACTCTCGGCTACGGTTTCTCTCTCCCTCTGTGTTGTATATCTTGAGAGAGACGTACACAGAAATGAATTACGTTATGTGTGTCGTATAAAGTTACGAAAACAGAAACGGGATTGCATGTACAATAATTACGGATTTTGACCGCAATTTCAGTAAATTTCAGATCTTTATACGTTATTAAGATGTAATTTTGATAAATTAATAATTGTGACAAATTGTAATTGTGTAAAGTTTTAATTACATATTCATATCATCGACTTGCAACATAAAAAAAAATTATTTGCAACATTCATCGATAATATTCTCTTGAATATATTTGTAGTTTCCCGAGATGCGCAATCGTCTTGCATCCGTTAAAATCGGGCATAACCGCGATGCTTCTCGTAATATTCGACCGCTTTGTGCGAGAGATCAAAGACGGTATTTGGGAAACAATGGATGAAGAAGCAACAAAACTGCTTCTCGATTGTCGAGCGTTCCTTGCACAGCGACGTAAGATGCTATTAGAGAGATGGAGCTGCACTTTTCCCCCTGTATTATTCAACTCGCATTCAGTTCACTTTTTTATAAACCGAGTAGTTAATCCTCGAGATAATTGTCTCGTAGCTAATCCACGTCGCGAGATATCTTTATCAGCTTTGTACTTTTTGCTGCTTCAAGCGCGTTTCGGAAGAATCCTCGGCTCACGAAGAAGAAAGTGTGAATAAAAAAAAAAAATAGCAAATTAAACTCTTTGTATTGTAGCGCGAGAGAAAATATTTGATTGTCATTAATCACGTTTTGTATTTATCGTTTTTAACCGTGGTGTTTTTTTTCTTTGCACGTTCTTTTCTTTACCACGAAGTCTTTTGCGCGGCGACCGTGAAAAACTCCTCGAAAATATCACATTCGAGAGAAATATTTTCGTGATCGACGGAATAATAATATTCTTCGTCACTCACAAAATAAATAGCCGGAACATCAGAATTTCAGATGAATAGCATGATGGAAGTCAAAGCACGGAAGGGGAAACACACAACTTCGCGTCCCTCTTCTTCTTCTTTTTTTTTTTTTTTTTTTTTTGGAAGCGCGTTATCGCACATAAAAATAACGATATTTTCGAGGGATAATCTCGAGTAAACATAGTCGTGAATAAATTCGAAAAATTTTACGCGCGCCATTATTGAGAAGAAAAAAAAACAAATCTACATTTTAACGATTGCATATTTAAGGGAGAACTCTCACTTGTTACTCGTAATGAATAGTTTATCTACTATTTTCGCAGTACTTGCGCACATCGAACACGATAGTTTATCAATTGCATTATTAATCGCGCGTAAATTAGTTTCTCGTATCTGTTGAATAATTTAGTTTCGCAATAATGAAAGATTGATCGATTCGATACATTTATGCGCAACGTAAACAGTTTCGAGTACTCTCTGTTTTTTTAATTAAGTATTTGTTGTCTTTCTTCTGAAACACAATACGATATCGTATTGTAGTTTCCGAGAAAGAGTATTACCATGAACCAACCAATCCTCTTTCGCGGATGCATCTTCAATACACATGTTACTTCATCTTTCATTTAGCTCTTGAGCTTCCTTTGCTACAAAGAAAACTCTTGTGTCTTCTTTAAAGCTTTGAATCTCGTTCCGTACCAAATCCCGAAAGCGCGATGTTTCTTAGTCGCTATCAAAGATAGATTTTAATGCGTATTATGAAGATTTTCGCCGGCGAGACCAGTTTCATATCGCAATGAGAAAATGAAGAGAAGGAAAACATCAAAAGAGGGAAAGAGAGAAACGCGCTCACAGTCATGCGCAAGACTATCTACGTCGTAGAAAAAAATATGCTCGCTTTAAGAGTGATAATTTCTTCTCTTTTAGATTCTTTGTTACGCGTCTTTCTTCTTTTCAGCAGAGTCAAAGAGAAATATGACGTATTACGCGAACAAATGGAACCGACACAGATAAAAAATCTTTCAAAAAATCGATAAAAAATTTCTTCTCTGTACATTTCTGTCGTTGAGTCGACATATTTATGTCGCCATTATTGCGTTAAGTCTGAAAATTCGCCAATGTTTATGTTATTCAAAAGTTCATCCGCTGCGTATATGTGCATGTAACATGGTTTCGAACGATAAACCTCATAGAAATATAAGAGCAAAACCCCCCTGTGGTCGTACCGTGAAATTACCATCGTCAATGTATCATCTAACAATCGCACGTGAGCTTCGCACAAAATCAAGCTGTAAATTTAATATTAAAACCGTACGACGCGCGCGCGTTGTACACGACGACAAACTAACGAGGTTCTCCCCTTTCGCTCTGAAATTTAAACAGTTACCGCACAACGTCCCGTTTCAACGCAGTCGATAATTGGTGCTTGTATTCCGTCCTCTATTTCGTTCTGGGCGGACGCATAATGACGTGCACCGGGGAAAATGCATCGACGGAACCGCGTTTATCGATGAGTTAGCTCGTGGAAACAAGCCGGCAGAGAAGTTTTGCCTGTTCGCATTGCGTAACCGAAATCGTCTAGAGTTTATCTTGTGGTGTAATATCGCTTAAAATATCTACGAAAAAATTACTGTTTCATTTTGTTCACATCAAAAATTCCGGATAATTATAATATTCCGTTTCATTTTTAAACGAAAAATTGTTTATAAGTTTTCCAAGAAAGTCGTTTTAACACTTTGTTGGAATCGGCAATTAGAAAAGAAGATCGATATATCGATATGCGATATATATCGATATGCGATATATATCGATATGCGATATATAT
>QVNW01003552.1:0-26945 GCA_014825475.1 Pseudomyrmex flavicornis
ACTCTTTTTTCGTACATATGTCCGAAATATATTTTGTACTTACAAAAGAATTTATTACAGAATTTACTTAAAAAACTTATACAAAAAAAAATATTATACGCTTGAAAAAAAAATTGTTTTACATGCTGAGACTTATTTTGCAATCAAAAACTTATTTAATTATTATTGTATTATCGTTCTTCATCTTTTCTCTTTCAAATATAAAATTTTTTCTCTCAAATATACATATTGTTTTTTTTTCTTTCTTTTTTCTACCGAACATCTTCAATAAATCAAGACACGTCTGCAAGCGCCCCCCGTTGGAGACGCCTATGCCCAAGTACGTTTTTCACCGGAGGAAACCTTCTCGCCCCTTTCTCCTCTACTCGCTCTCGTCTCCTTTCCTGACTTCTCTTCTCCCCCCTTTGACACGCTTACTCTCTGGTGATCCCCTCTCTGCTGCTGTTCGCGCCGATGTATCTCACAACTACATGAACAACTCAGGCTGAGTCGGCTGAAGCCGACGCATTTGCCACCCACACTACTGCGACCACCCCTCTCGATAGATCGCCTTTTTGCCATCTACGTGCTTCGCGTATGATGACGACGTGATGTTTCCCCCGGTGGAGGCGACGAGTGAGCTCGAGCTAGCCTCGACTACTCATCGATTTCTCACCTGATTTTAGTCTTCTTATCTCTGAACCAGTTTCTCTCTCTCTCTCTCTCTCTCTTTCTTTTTATGTATCACACAGTTAATGAAATTGTTAATGAAATTTTCTCAGTGTATTGCACAATCAGATCGATTCTAGACAGAAACGCGATAAGACAAAGTAGACAGTTTAGAAAAGCAGACAGTTTTTTGAAATAGAAGATGGTAATTTAAAAAAACCTATTGCGTCTCCTCACACGTTATTCAAATTGTTAAAAACCGTTCGCAAGCAGTTTCACCGATAAAGACGCAAGGTCAACATCATTGGATGGATGACCGAGCAGGTATCATAGATAATATATGCATTATATGCGTCAGTTTCGTTAAGACGTAGAGAACACTGGCTGGTCGATGCGCAATTTACGATTTTGATAAAGTTGCGTCCGTGAAGTACTTCGAGCAGAAACCTTGATAGCTTGAAAATATGTCACGATAAAATAAAGCAACATGTGGACTCTTGTGAGAAGCACGTAAAATGTACTTATTACAATTGTAATTTAATATGTAATTATGAAACGCTTTCGTGAAAAATATTAATAATTTTTTTGAGTGAGCTTGAATGAGCAAAAGGACATTGACGCAAATATCAGATTTTTTTTTATTTTATAGTATAAACATATTCCGTACTTATTTACAATTAATAATTTGATAATTTTTTTTTGATAATTTCAGTGCAGTAATTTGCACTAACTTCAGTGCAGTAATAGAAGATGATTTTCCAATTTGTTTGTTTTTATACGTAAACTAATCATGTAAATATTTGATATTGTCCGAGAGCAGAAAAATTCAAACGTATACACAATTATATTATCCGAAACCCTTTGGAAACTCCTTTTCTATCTTTTCTCTCAATCACTAAAACTATAACGTCAACTAAAGTATAACGTTTTTCTAAAATATAACAATAGAACTGAACTGTAAGAATATCTGGCATATCTCCGAGCACAGTGTCTGAAAAAAAGTTTATCTCTCAAACACAGTCGCAGAATTTTGTGTCCCGAGATAAAATAATGACCAGAGACAGAAAGTTGACTCCCTATTACGTTTAAATACCAGTAAAAAGATCCTAGGGGCGTAACTTTTTTTTTTGCCTATGCTAATTCTCAATACCTGGATCTTAGTCACGATGACAGTGCGCGAGCGCAAAAGATTGACCCGATGACCAGATGCTGCAAAGGCTGCCGAAAAAAAACTCTTTCTCATTGTTCGCGTCCGAACTCTGTCGGAAGTCATATCGGACCAACGCAAAAACGGGTGAAGACGCGCTTGATTTTTAACCGTCTTCTTCCGTTCTATCCGAAAAGAGGGTGCTTTGACCTTTCTAACGTACGAGAAGGGTGACAGAAGTAAAACTTAAGAGATAGATTAAATTAAATATCTTGACTTGGCTGAGCAACAGCTTTGAGTCAATTGCACATACGTCAAATTCTAAGAAAAGATAATTATTTACAAGAAAATTAAAACACATCTTTCTTAACAAAGCGAGGAAGTAAAATAATGAAAAAGAACAAGATTGGGGGGAAATGTTCTAACAAAATACGAGAAAATATTAAAGGGAATAAATTAATTCTTCTTACAAGTCTGTGAAGTATGTGCGATCTTGTGATCTCGTAACATTAAGAAAAAATCTTCATTCGAGTTTTCAAAGAAGAATTAAAAACTCATTAGAGAGAGAAGAGGAAGAGAACAAAGAGAAGATACGAAGAAATCGTGAATTCGAAGGAAAACGCATTATAATATAATTACGAGAAAATAACTGACGGCAATTATTTCCTCTGTTTGTGAAGTATCGTATCCATTAAATATTTAGAGATAAGAAAACAGGTCTTTGATGAGAAAAAGTCTAATTTCTAACTGGTACGAAATTTTTTTAATCGCAAGATTTACTGTAATATCTACATTTTGAAATAAGATATTACATAACAATGTGTGTGATGAGGAAAATTCGAGAAAAATATCTCGGAAAAATTATCGATCGTGACTAATAAGCCTTATCGTCTGTAAATGCGAATGCAACGAGTTTTTCCACCGGCAAGTCCTTGAGAGAGATATAAAGTGGTGATGCTGCAATGCTCAATAGCTTGCTCCGTAAAACTTCGTTCCCGATAAGTGACGACGTACGCGCGCGATTAGATCGCTCTTGTTTGCTCCTCCAAGTCCTCACCCATGTTTGTACGATGATGTCATCGTGGCTGGTCCATCCGGTACGGATTAGGTCAAAGTCTCGCGGCTCTCTGATAAAAATCGTCACGCTCGATGATCGTTTTCGTTTCGGCGTTTTGATGTATATCTCGATTACGCAGAAACAACACTGATAACACACGGCGAACGCAATTAGTGGTCCATGTGGTCCAGATTAGATTAGACGGGCAATCGTGTCGTCGTGCGACTACGCGACTTTTGATTCGACTCGCACACTCACGTTCGCAGAAAGGGAACAGCATTTAGCGACCTATGTTTGCTATAGATTGCTTAGCGACGTGTTGTCGACAGAGGTATTCTTTATTACAAGTAAATCTCTCTAGAGAAAAAATTAAAATTGTTTACTTCTTATCCCATTTTATAAAAATGTTTTTTTTATATTTACGTGAAAATTCGTGAATTAAAAACCATTTGTTTACAGAGTACATTTTTTGAGAATGTAAATTATTTGAGAGACATCCCGCAATTTTCTAATTTCAAAGATGCATATCTCTCAAAACAGAATATTAAGAAAACAGAATATTAAGAAATATAATGTAAGATTAGGAGGAACGAAATCAAGAGACGCATATTCAACAAGACGAACAGGTATAAATACTTAAGGCCAGATATCGGTCGACACACATGACTAACATGAAGCTACGTCTTACGTGAGAGTCAGGAAATATTCTCATATCACTTTTCTAGATAAAAAAACACGCTGTATCTCTATCTCGATAATCGCTCAAAAGAAATGGTCACATCTCTATCGTATTCGACGAATACGATTGAATCACGGATTAATTTCCTTCGTGAATTAATCTCTAACGAACTTTCTTTCTTTATTATGTAGACACAAATGCATTAGTGCTGTAGACACACAGCACTAATGATTATCAGCGTAACCGTTAGTGCACAATTCTATGATTTGGTTGTCTTTGTTCTTATTTGTCAAGACTAATATAATCCACAGAAAGTTTCATATCTCGGGGAGATAAATTGAAGATTTATATTGTCAGAGATTTTTTTTTTTTTTTTTTTTTTATATTGTCTGCAATTGCTTAAACCTTCGAAGTTTTTCTCGAAAATTATTTAAAATCGTAAACAAATCGGAATTCTAATGTAAACATTTATATCTATGTGTGCATTTATAATCACATTGCATCTAATTATTTACAAAGGAATTAAATCAATTTATTTTGACATTACATCCACTTTTGACAAGATCAACTTTTTGTTCATGACAGACAAGAAAAGCGGTTTCGAAATCTTCGCGGATGTTTACCTTTCACGCACCGGAAAAGCAACACACCAGTGTGTCTCTCTCGCGGACTTCACAGATGGTGTGAAAACAACGGGCGAGAGAGATGATGACGGTTCTCGCGCACGTGTACAATACAATTCGTATTGGCTTTCTTTCGATTCTTGAAAATTCGATCATGCAGATGGTACCGAAGACCGAGAAGAAGATCTGTTATTCGCGTCGCGACGATTCCCCCTCGCCTCCACTTCTCTCCCGCCCGAACTCACAATTTATAACGCGAGACATCACCGATATATCCAACATCGGAGGAAACCCACTTATAGAGCGGACACACATGTACCTACTCCGGAGAGGTAGGTATGCGTGCACACATTCCTGTTGCGTCGCGCGTTTACGGGCGCTCACGTAGAAATACGCGCGCGAGCGCGTGTAAGGTGTACGGACGACGAAAGGAAGCTACGACAGTTGCATACGAAAGGGACTCGGCTAATCCACGTGGATGGTCGTAAGCGTATCAGTTCGTCGCGAATGTAGGTTATCCGTTAGAATATGACCAATTGGAAGTACTGTTTTTTTTTTTCGCTGTTGGGACAGCGCGAGGGAGTTGGTTAGCATCGTCTCTCGACGCGCACAAACACACACACACGTACTCACACGTATTATTTATATTTTTCTTCTCATTTATGATTATTACATAATTATTCTTTAATTATTACATAATTATTCTTTTTTACGCACGTGAGATAATACTATGAGAAATCAATATAAGAATTAATCTTGCGTGTGTGTATCTCTTTGTAAAAAAAATTGACATTGGAACACAAACAGAGATAAATCTTATCACGCGTTATTCTATTCTCCAAGTTTTTATATGTTATATATGTACACACACGTGTGTTTATCTTTAAATGATATTCTTTTAACAAAAGATCTGAGATAAGTGATTATTAAAAATAGAGAAGAACAAAAATTTTATTAATGGCGTATTTATGCGAGTTTCACTTTTTTTTTTTGATTATTGAAAGAGAAATGCTCCATACACAAGAGAGATATGTTATATTTTTACAAAAGAGACGCGCGCGCGCACGCACACACACACACACACACACACACACATACATGTATAAATGAGACATCCTAAATAAATAATTGTTTTAAGAGCAAGTTTTATCTATTTCTTATGTAAATAAAATTCTCGACACATACTGATTGAAAGATAGAGGCGTGTGTTGTCCGTTGCGCCTGCAGATGACATCATTTAAAATCAGCATCGATGTAACAACACGTGTCGTCATGCGCGTAAAAGCCGAGTAGTAAAGGCAGAGCGCGTTTTGGAATTCCATGCGCTCGGGCAATGACTAATACGCACGGTATGATAAATGTGAATAAATTTCGATGCACATCTATTAAGAGTCAGCGAACTGTGTGTTTGCGGCGAACGTTCGTCTATACGTGCACGTATGTTTTTATGTTTTTCACGGAGATATATATATATATATATATATATATAGTCGCGTGTACATTCATGTGGACAATATATTGTGTGCAATTATACGCCATGTGTATATTCGCGTGTTTAATAATGTCGCGGTAATTGCGAGCCGCGGACAATTTCGCCGACAAGACGCGTCGTCCCGCGCGACGGATTTTAGAGAATTCTCGTTGAAGAATAAATTACAGCGTTGTTGACGTATTTTTTTTTTTTTATATTAATGATTTTATAGAGAGAACAAAGTCGTTCAATTTCTATGCAATAACATTTGTTAAATTGTCCAAATCGATCGAATAACGAACCGAGAAAAAAATCTTTCCGCATATCCGGCGCGTTCGCAGCAACGGGGTAGCGACCTCGGGGGTTTGAATGATCCCGGAGAAACCTTTATGCAACGCGATCGACGACGCGAGCGAGAAACCTTAGAGATGCGATTGGTAAAGGTAGCGCGAACCACCTGTCCGAAATACTTCCGTCACGAACTTGCGGTATCGCTGATAGAGAGGAAAGAACAAAAAAAAAAAAAAAAAAAAAAAAAAAAAAAAAAAAAAAAATTGCACAGGAAGTACAATGACACCTTTTTCCAGAATTCTGGAGAGAAACTTGTATCTTTCAAGAATACTGAACTTATAATTTCCAGATCAGATAACGAATAATTTATATAAAATGTAATGTATAAATATGTATACAATTATATACATATACATATTTATTATACGATAAATATGTTTACAATGTTTTTTGATGTTATTACTGTTATTAATACTATTCAAGTGTGCATATATAAAAAGTTTTCTTATATTAATATTTTAAATTTCACATTTTATACAAAAAAATCACGTGAAAACTTGAAAATTTATATTGTGACACTTTGTCTAATTTTTTTAACAGAAACGTTACACACCTAGTCTCATAACTTTTAAAAGAAAAAGTTGAATCTCTCAAAAAAATATCAATTATATGTGCGTTTTTGTGAAGAAAGAGCAAAAACCCCAAAAGCACCAATAACTTGGTCATTCATTTATAGTTTCGACACGTTTCTCCGTCGCAGATAAATTGGAAATATAGGGAGGGCATAAAACAAGCCTGGTGTTATCTGTATAATCCGGTCCTCATTCCCGCACACATACAAGTGACTTGTATTTGTGAGCTGAGACAATGCGCGACAGAGAGAAGCTGGCTGCTGTAAGATACTTATGTGTACGTGACAGCTCCGTATCGGACACAAACACGCACACAAACACATAAAAAAGACAAAGAAAACAGAAAGAGATAAAAAAGAAAGAAGAAAAAACCGAAGATAATAGTGATGCTGCGCTTTTCAAGAATTTCAAAACAATTTTATCTCGTTTTTTTTCTCCAAGCTGACGATATTTACTTTTTTTCGAAAACATTCATTATAAACATGGAACTTCGAAATATACTTCAGAAATTATCTTTGAAGAGAAGATTGATAAAGTTTGAAGTCATCCCAAAATTTTTTCCTTAAACTTTAAGGTATCACGTGTTTGTCCGTATACTTGCTCGTTGAGTATATGTATATTCTATCACGCATCTGTGTGCGTGCGACACAATCGCGTTGTTGAAAAGCTGCATTTCAAAGTGGAAAACAAATTGTTCGTATTTTCGCTCGGTGAAACTAATTGCACAAAGATGTAAAAAATTCTGTATCTCTAAAAAACTTCGGTAAAAGTTCTTTCTTTTCACGAAAAAAGACACCAAAATGTCGTAAATTTTTTTCCACCCATAAGTTCTTGTACAATATTTTTTTACGAGCAGAAATCGTAGGAATAAAAAAAAACATAGTGTCCATAAATTTAGTTTCCAAATGTTACAAAAAAAAATTTACCGAGTATGTGAGCACTTTATTGAATGTATAATTTGGATGTGAAGCAGAACAGGTTAACGCATTCCACAACTTGATTGTCCGGATACTAAAAGTACGCCGACGTGCCTCCCCCACACAGGCACACACGTACACACACGTGCGTACGTATACGCTGCAGAAATGTACAGAATCGTATCGACTTTCCAGAGACTCTGGTCGTGGACTCGGGAAGCTGCATCACACGTGGGAGACAGGTAGCCGACTTCCGGTCGGAGTAGACCATTGTACCCACGACGAGGGCCCGGTCGGTCATGTGCGTGGAAAGGCCTGCGTTATATACTACGAGATCGTACGGGACACGTAGAATACGCGGTATTGTATCCACATATCGTTGTGTTCTTACGGCGACGCTGTTTTTGGTGTCATTTTTTTTTTTTTTTTTTTTTTTTTCAATTCGATATCGATTTCACGACGGATATTCTCTTACAGATATTTCATATAATATTTAAAAACACTCTGTTTTTAATTGATTTTTAATATTGTGTTAAATTACAACAAATAAAGTTTAATGTAAAAATTTTTATAAACGATCTCAATCCCGAAAGAAACTGTTTTATAGATAAAATGTAATAGACTTACTTGTATTATATTAATATGCATGTATTAATTAGCGAATAGAAAACTTCGTATTTTTCTTTTTTTTTTTTCATTATCTTTCTCATCTCGTTAGAGACTGATTATTTGTACATCTGTGATCCACTTGCTTCTCCACACGCTCGCCCGTTTTATTTATACGATCTTTTCTCGCGAGCGGCTGCGGAGAATCCCGCGATTAAACTCTCATCTCCTTATCTCTCGCCTCATTTGTGAGAATATTTTTGACGCTACGAATGCCGTTTGGCTCACGAAGAGAGATGCACGGCCGGAGAGAGATACGTTCGCGCGCTCGCGGACCGATGAATGTGTGTGTGTGTGTGTGTCGAGCGAATGACAAAGGCGTGTTCTTTCGCGGCGAGAAGATAATGCGCGCGTTCGTGTACTCAGGTGCCGAGAGGAGGCCACGCAGATGCTGGCCTCCTCTCGGCGCCTTTAATCGTAAGTCCTGGCTGGACGCGTTAGCGTATTACGAATCGACGAGCATTATCGCTCGTTCTTCAACTGAGCAATGGAAAAACTATTCTTTCTTGTCTCGAGCGATCTGATCCAAAGACATCTCAAACGTTCTTCAAAGACCGCCCGTTTCGACACAACATCTCTTATCTTTTTTCCCCTTTTTCCTCCCAACGTTGCTTTGTTTCGGACTATATTTTTCCGGACGCCCGGTTAATTATTCTTTTGAACACGTTGTATTGCACATACGTTGATTGTGTGCGTACGTGTGGCAGATAACACACTTCAGTGTCGCGATCGCAAAAAAAAAAAAAAAAAAACAATATACACTATCTTGTTATTTTCGGAATTTAAACGAGATGAATCTCGGTAATTTGATGATGATCAAATCGGTTTCCTGTGCGCGAGCCGTCGCTTATTCGGAGAGCCCACTTTTGGATATGGCATGACTAAGAGCATTGCTGCTTCGTCGCTCGTGCATCAGACCGCGAAGATGTAATAATTCTTTGTGCTCATGCGATATAGCGCGCTGCTCCTCGTCGACGCCGCCGCCGCCGCCGCCGCCGCCGACCGCTCGCTCGCATGATGCTCGCTTCGTGAGAGCGAGAGAGCACTCTTGCGAGATGCGTTCACGGTACGTCGATTTTCCGCTCACGCCCGGGGGAGTCTGCTCCGCGCGCGCAAAAGTATGTACGCGATTCCCCGGCGCGCTTCCTTTTCTCGTCGTTAGCTCGCGCAACCGCAAAAATCAATCCCTTTTTACCACCGTCGGGCGGAGCCCCGTGTGTTGCACCATTCGTTGAGACTTGCGTCATCAAAAGTTCGGAGCTTATATCGCGCGGCTTAACACGCACATCGCGGCCGAAAGAATTTGCCATCGATAATTTTTCAACGCCGCAATTGTAAAAGATCTGCGAAAGATCATCAGCGAAATTGAAGCGACACGATGTGGAACGATCGGGTCGTAAAAATTTCTTCGACGTTTCGTCGAAACTATTCGTCTTTGAAGATATTAATTATTGTTTTCTTCAGTAAAAGATTACAATCAACATCCTTTTCCGGGCAACATTTATTTCGGACACGGGCGTTTCCGATCTTGCGAGCGTTATAAATGAAAACCGAAAATGCGAGCGAGAGAGATGATTTGTCAGTTGATGATGTTCGGCCGCGATATTACATCAATAATATCTGTGTGATCTTAATCCGCGGAGAATAACTCGCTCTAATGAGTGATTATACATCTGCGAGGTAATGATGTGATACGCGCGCGGACGTGCGCAATGAATAAATAATTACGTGAAATGGAGAAAACAATGAAGATCCATCTCTCTACCATCCGAGTTGGTAAAAAAAAAAAAAAAAAAAAAAAAAAAAAATTTCTCGTTAAAATACAAAGTGCGAAACGTTGGGGAGGGATGGAAGAGAGGGAGGGGCGACGAAGAGCCGTGACGGCTTAAACGAAATAGCGAAAACGAAGATGTCACACAAAAGTGAAAAGTTTAAAAAATCGAAGCGCGTTTATTTTCTTTCTCGCACCATACGAAACTTTGTACGTGATGTTATATTCAACCTCGAAAGTGTAACCTTGGTAACACACCGTGCTGAGCAGATAAATGAGATTTCATCAGAGATATACAAAACTGTTAAAACTCGTTTAATTACGATCACGAGCGATCTTCTCTCACGGTCAGAGATTCTGTGCTTCCACCTCCCTACTACTCATTAGCTCGCGTTGCTCGTTTACTTTTTTGTAATATGGTTACGGTACCGTTTATACACCATACCGACCCCTCCTCCCCCCCCCCTGTACGTCCCGCGTTAAAAAGGCGTACCGGAAGGAAACAGTGCGACCACTTTTTTTAATTCGAGCATTACAAATCGGAGCATCCGTGACGCGCTTAATTATATTGCGACGTTAAATCCAGAGAATTATCTGAAATATCTGCTCGAAAGTTACTTCAGTTTTTTGCTCCACGACCTCGAATACGAAAAATAACACATTTACGAAAAGGAAAAGATGAAGAAAAAAATAAAATATACTAGTTCTATAGGAAAGTCTATTGAAGAAGATATGCGTTTAAATTAAGTGTTTAAGAAGCTAAGATCGACGCGGATAATTGACAAAATTAGCAATAAATTAGCGGAGATGCGTGAGAGCGAGATTGACGGTATGAAAAGGCGGGGGAAGGGAAATGCGGTTTTGTCGCGTCGAACGACGACCAATTATCTTCTTAATCGTGTGAATCTAGTTTATCTCCGGCGTTTCGTGTTGTTCGAGCCTACGCGCGATCGCGTAGCCCGATAACGCAACTACACACACGTACCGTTGAGTTGTTGCATTCGGAAAATACAATTTTGCACGCGAGGCCTCTCTCTCTCTCTCTCTCCGCTGTCTCCACATCCGTAGAATTCCGTCTTACCGTCACTCGAGACAGCACCCAATTACCGTAACGTTACACTCATTTCTGTTACTTATTGTCGCAAATGTGTCTCGTCGTATAAATTCGCGAAACATCTCATTACCGTAATAGCAGCGGCTGCTGCTATGCACGCACGTTAAATTACCGCGTCAGACGGTTACGAATTTCGTGCACTATTGCCTCATCTCATAAAAATGATCCCGAGATATGCCATTTCGCGGAGGGGTCTTCTTCCTTCTTTTTTTTTTTTTTTTTAAGTCTTCAGAGATTTCGTTTGCAATTTTGATCGCGCAAGATTCTCTGTCTTTAAGCGCATCCAATGTATTCATCGTTCAACTCGCAAGATTGTCAGTTTATCCGCATCTTCCGGAATTTTCTGGACATTAAGATTAGCGCATTAAATAATAAAGATAATGTTCTAGAGTAGAAAGCGTATAATCGTTGACATTGCCCGCGATTGCCTGGTCGTTCCTCTAATACGTTCAAGTTGCTAAATCAAATTAAAGAACTACGTTTCAGAATCGGATTTGTTTTTTTTTTCCTGTCGCATTTGGTAAACCAACACGCCCCGCACAGATCGTTAAATTCGTTTCGTTCTATAATTTATTTTCTTATTTATCAGATTATTTCCAATATTTTATGTTAAATTTGCTTGATATTTGTCAATTATGTGTTCGCGAGAAACGACTGTTGTAAATCTTTGCGAACAATGTTACAAATTGATGGGGGGCGCGTTTGTTGCAATTCGGAGCGAGGAATTCGTCCGAATGCAAAATTCGAAATTTCGCCATCAGGCTGCAGTGGAACTGTGCGTCGGTGATCCAGTTTCTCGAGCGAGCCACCGTTCTCTTTCCGCTGTTGTCGCGCGGATTTGCGCAATTCCGAAATACTTTCTTCGACGACAATACAAAAGCCCTTACACACGAGGCGATGCATCGCGAGCGTGCGCATCGAGCGCAATCGCGCTTACGCGCGAGTGAAAGAAAGCGTTATTAGCATCGACTCGCTCGGAAATCCGAAACCGATGCACGAGAAGCGTGCAGCATAAATAATTTTGCAATCTCGACAAAGAGAGAAGGAGAAAGAAAGAAAAGAAGAACGTTTCGCTTCTCGTCGGGTGATTTGGCAACTGCAAAAATCAGGAAACTTGAAGTGCCGAACAACGATGCCCTGATTAAATTTGTGATTTTTAAGTTTTAAGCAGAGTTTTCGATTCTTTTTTTTATATAACGTCCTTAAAAAAGACGCTACCACATATTTATCTCAGTAAGATGAGAGCAAAAGCGCTTATCTGTGGATATGTTATCTCTCTTTTTTTTTTCGCTCTAGGTTATCTCTTTTTCTTTCTCTCTGCTTCTTTTTCCCGGACGGAACAGAAATTAATTTTCTATCTTCTATCGAATACAAAACGCAAAAGTAAATAGGTCTAAGGTCCAGCAGATCAAAGATAAGATTTAACTACATAGACATTTCTGTTATTCGATTTTGATAAAGAATATATTGTAGATTTCTATCATTTTAAATTTGAAGGTAGTATAAAAGGTTTTTGTACCTCCGAAGTACAACACGAGAGCCTTGATAATTACGATTAATTCCAATGTCATTAAAGAAAATTACTTTTATTTCATTTTTATTTGCACTCATTGTTAGCGAACTGAAAGAAAAATGCGTTTTTTCTCATAATTGTCCTTTCATGTGATGCGTTATCTCTCTCATATTTACTCCATAGAAAAATAAATTTTACATTTCTTGAAAATCATATCTAATATGCATTTTATATAATACATCATATTTGAAAAACAAATTATTTTATGTAACATTTTTCAGAGTTGATGTTACGCTCGATTTTTTTTCTGCATAAGGCAGCCGCGAATATTACACACGGGATTACAGATTTATTTAATCGGAAAGATCGCGCGGCTCTATATAGAGCTGAGCGTGCCCGGTCGCTCGGGAAGCATAAAGCGATGCATCGGAGGCACGCGCGTGAATGCCTCGCGCGTGTCAATACACGAGATCGCGCGCTCTCATCGATTTTTTTTTTCCTCGCGACCGACCGTCACACATGGCGTGTCGCATAAGCAAATTCCGAAGACCGAAGACCGCGACTTCCGCACCTTCGGAAACATCTCGAAAGACGAGGCGGCGGCGACGAAGCCGCAGATTGCGCAAGGTCCACGTCATTTGATCTCGTCGTCACGAGATGCATGCGTATGTAGCGAAACAATATACTCGAAGCCGTCACTACGGCCGCCACCGCCGCCGATCTTTGTACGCCACCAGACTGTATCGCTGTGCTGGCAACAGGAAATCCTCCTGCGATCTTTCAATGTCGCCATCTTTCAGGAAGTATAATCAGCGCTGAATAGCAACCGAAACACGTGCCGACATAATAACACATAATGCGCCCTACACGATGAATATCAGTCTTGCGGCGTATTCGATAATGACGCACATGCGCGCACACATGGGTTAAAAACAAAAAAAAAAAAAATTCGAACACCTCAAATATAAAATTTGTACAATTTATAAATTGCTCGAATAGAAAATTTATTAGGTTTCGAAATTTGTTTTTATAAAATTTATAAATTGCTCCTCTCTATGTTTTTTCATTTTAAACAATTCGAATAACAATATTTACTTACAGAACTTGAGAGTTGTGAATGTAATTTTATATGGTGTAAATGTGTGCACACGTGTCTAATTTACAGAATTAGTAATTTTGTATAAAAGTGATAAATCACTTGGACATGCGTGTATTATTCTTGTTTTCCGAATTTTATAAAATTGTTAATCCTACGCGCAACAATTTTGTGAAACATAAAACAAAGATCTTTAGTGACGAAAGTGACAACAATAATTAATCAATAATAAATTTTTTTCGCGGAAAATTGTAACTCTACACACACACATCACGTTGTAAAATTATCGTTTTAAATCGGCGCTTGCAGAGAGTATATAGCGTGTCGTGCCCGCTACATTTCAGCGCCGCGAGATTATCATCGATCGTCGACATCAAATTTCCGATATGCACGTCCATACCAATCTGTCGCGTAATGCGTGTCACATGCCAACCATGCCCCGAGCACTCGTGGAAAGCAACGGTGTCAGGGGCTCGACGACGTATGTCGCTGTTTTGTTATGCGCGGGGCGTTATTTCCTTCTTCTGCCGTGATGAGTCTCTTTTTCGGAAGAGAGAGAGAGAGAGACAAGCCACCGCTGCTCAAACCTCGTCATCTCATCCGTTTCTTCAGCAGAAAATGTAGATGTGGTTACTTCCTCTTGCGTAAAGTATTATACAAATTTGCTTCATCAGGAAAGAGAGAGAGAGAGAGAGAGAGAGAGAGAAATGAAATAAAATGAAAAATAAAAGAAGTTTATTTTATCAAAGTTCGATAGAGAAAGAGATAAAAAAACTAATTTACTATAATGAAAATATGTAAACGATCAACGAGGTAAAATTTGAATGAATCTATGAAACTTGTAGGAAATTAACTTTGAAAACCACAAACATGTTATTTTACTCAATATTCTATGTTTTAAAGTAAAAACAAAACTAATCTATTTTACGCAACATTTACGCAAACCGTAAACAAGGCATTAACATTTCGCGATCTGCGTTCCTCATTGCGTAATATTTGAGACGAACATCGCATCATCAGGAGAAAAGTTACAATGTCCCCCGAGCGAGGTTGCATCGACAGATTGGTATGCGCCGAGCGTTATTTCCTTCTCCTGGATTGTAAGTCCCCGAGAAGAGGCAAGAACGGATAGAACGCGAGGTAAAAAGTCTCCCCACGGAAGCAAGAACAACAGTAAGAAGAGTGGCTTCATAACGTTCGACGGATAAAAGTAGAGATGTATAAAAGAGACGACGTTGAATGAAACAACGAGAATATTCGCGGAACTATTATTCCAATATGAATAGCTGTATAAACTTCTCCCCGCTTCACGTCCCGCCCGTCTCAAGATCTATGTAATAAAATGTTCACACACATATCTATCCATTAACTTGCATATGTGTGAATATTAATCCTTCGCGGACAGACCTCGAAAATAACCTACGAGTTGGACAGACTTGGGTAAGAGACTCACGCGGCTTTAAAATCGAATATCTCCGCAAAAAATCAATATTTTTATTTTTTTAAACTTTGAATCAAAAGTCTGAACGATTCTGCGTCGATAAGAAAAAAAAACAAATTGAAAAAACCTCTAGTAGTTTCAAAGAAATAAGCGTTAAAAAAAAAAACTAATTTTTACTAAAGACGCGCAAGTTTTGAGCGGGTCTGGGAGATCTATATCTGTCCCCGAAGCGATAAGATAAAATTCTCACATACATCGAAAAGTAAAATACTCTTGCAGATTTTAAAAAACTCAACACGAATTTTTTCTGAATTAGTCAAATAATTCAAAAAACGCACAGAAGTGTGTCACAGATTATGTTGTTTTGCAAGTAACACACCTTAGTAATGAACCGCGAAATTGGCGGATTTTCCCCCGACACGTCAGCAGTGCGAGAGCACAATGAAGCCTATTGGTTTGTTATGCGCAATACGTCATTTCCTTCTCGTCGTGTTCTGTCACGGAGAAACTGAAGAAGAGGAAACAAGATAGGACTACACAAGAAGTCCACAGTAGCAGGTACAAAATTACGAAGTGGTCAAACGGCACGTGTTAAACGCGGTGCCGTTGGTCGACTCTGTCGCACGGAATGGAGAACCATCCCGAGAAGCAAACGGGTCCCGAAAGAACTGCTTCGTCTCGACAGATGAGGGTCAAGCGTGGCAATAAAAAAGGGCGCGACACTTATCGCGCGCGCGTGCTTTGCGACATATGCATCTTTCTCGTTCTTGCCAGATTTACTTCACTTGTTCCAGTTTTTCCACACTTTTTACGACCCGTCGTGATTCTTGTTCTTGCAACAAACGAAATCTCTTTGGTTTTGAAAGGAAGAGAAATTTTAGTTTCATCAAAAAAATAACAAACGTAAAGATCTGAGTTTTTTTTTCTTTCACGCGTCAAATTTCATTCTTATTCACTTTGCGTATTTCTTCGCTCTTATTCACGTTATTCACGAGTATTAGTTTTTGTGATTTTATTTTAGACAATTTGTTTTACTTCAGAAAAATTTTACACAAACGTGTGTGCACCAAGTTTTGTTCAGAAGATGAATTTGTTGTGAAATCTTCAATTGAGAGATTTAACACAACAGAAGAAAAGGGTTAATACGAGACAAAAACCAGATGTTCGAGTTCTTTCTTTAAAAAAATTTCTTTATTCATTACATTTTTTGTAATTGAACTTTGAATGAAGAAAATTTTTGAACCCGAACATCTAGTTTTTGTCTCCTACTGACCCTTCTTTTCTATTGTTAATTTATTAAAATTTTTAATCTTTTAAATACTTTTTCTTATTTGAAAAATCAGAAATTTTTTATTTACTTCGTTTCTTTGGAAATTGTTTCGCAAAAAAAGACAAAGATGTGTATACACATATAACATATACATGTCGTTTCCCAGCACACACATTAGCATAACACAGTATTAATGAGATGCTAGCAGCATCCTTATCTTCCTTCTGGGAAAGAACGGACGTGGAGAAGACGCACAAGCGGAAGCCCGGGCTAATAGAATTAAGACGTTTAATTACGGAATTACGTCATTTTCTCGTCTCTCTCTGCTCACGCGAGTGATCCGCGCGGAACTGCATCCCTGTGTGTGTGTGTGTGTGTGTGTGTGCTTCGCGCGGCGAGTTCGTTAGTCTCTCAAAAACCCGCTGCATGCCCGACGTCGACCTTTAAGATATGTAACGAGCCAGGATAATTTATCTATGACGAGCCGAATTGTGCGGCTGTGACACACACCTGCGACACAAATCCGTTTCTTTCTTGCGCGTTACATATCTTGAACAGGTTGCTGCGCGTTCACACGTAAATACCATCACGCGAGTCCACGTGCGTGTCGCAAGAGCAGTGCGCGCGCGTAAGTATATCCATTATCACGTAAGATACCTGTTCTTCGAAGTCAAAACTTTTTGGGCGTGGGATAATTGCTCGATTTTATTTTCTCGCACGAGCGCGCGTGCTCGAGCGCAAAATCGATTTCGATCGCATTGTAGACAAAATATGCCGTAGTTACGTATACGGATACATCAATATTTGTTTGTGAAAGTAATTAGACTTTTTTTTTGTCAACACAGAAAGAAAACAGCTGCGCTAGACGAAATTTGTATCAAATTCAAACACGAGTGTCCGACTGCGCGACTTTGTTCATGTTTGATCAATCTCACACTTGACAATCGGCGCGAGGGTACAATAATGGGGTGGAGAGAGGGGGAAAGGCGAGGGGAGACAAGTGAGAACCGATGACGTGAAATTGTGGGAATAAGTTACAAGAGTGGTTAAATTGTGAGGGAAAATTTTTGCCGTTATCCGGATACCGGGATGGTAGATTCGAACAGAAACCTTGTCGGAATTTGCATTCCATTTCACGCGTTTAATGCGCGCGCGTTGTCTGCGCATTGTGTTGTGTTTTTGTTCAAGTTTATATATTGACTATTGTGCGAACACAACGTGAAACCTCGGAGAGCGAATGGGAGGACGCGTTCTCGGGTTAGAGAGAGATTTGTAATTATATCCCCGTGGGCAATTAATCGGAAAGCAAGCGCGCGATACAAAACATTCGTGCCGGACATTACGCGCATTACATGGGAATTAAAGTGTAAGGCGTTGGCTTTCAATGCGCATAATTACGAGCAGCGAGCAGTGAGAAATCTATGTAAAACGCGTTACAGAGGCGAGAGTGAAAATGAGCGCGGCCGCGAGAGATAAATCAGTGGCGTGTTTTCTTTTCCTTGCCGGAAGGGAAGTCATATTCTACTAAAAAAAAAAAAAAAAAAATCAGTTCACTTTTATAAACAGATACATCTAGATCGAAATGGATCGCTTCCTCCGTCGATACGACCAGAAAAATTAGTATCCGTGAATTAAAAAAAATGGAAATCGTTCTCTTCGCAACATGCGCGCTGTGTGCAATACCGGCGCGCTGTATTAACAAATATTCTTTTGTGTGTGTGTTGTAACAAAAAAAATATTTGAAATGTACCTTAAAAGAAAAAAGTGTTTGAAAATTCAAGTCAGTTTCTTACAATGTAATTTATTCATTATGTAAACAATATACCAACTTATTGTACATGTAAATTTTTGAGAACATCTGTAATTAAAATTGTACATATAAATTTACACTTGCAGTATGTTTACAGTCACAATAAGAAATACTGCTGTGTGTAACGTTCACGTCAATACGTTTTCCTTACATCTATGTATATCTTGTATTGTTGCTTTTGTGTTTCTTTTCTTCTTTTTTTTTTTTTTTTTTTTTTTTTTTTTTTTTTTTTTTTTTTTTTTTTTTTTTCATTGTCGCGTTATCGCATTATCGATCACGGAGCGTTGCCTTCGTTACCCGACGAATTCTCAAGTCATAAATAAAAAGCGCTTCCTCATCATTCGAGACTTTCCTAGTTCCTCTCCGATGAGCTACCCTGCGTGATGCTCTTACGTATAACCGTCTCGTACGTGTGTACCAATCCGTGCATCGACACGCTTTTGCCAACGAGCAAGCACATATTTCGCGTGTAAAACCACAACGAGCAGACGCGCGGATTAAATCGACGCCAAGAAAAAAAGAGCGAAAGTCATATAAGTACTGTTTCGTCGATACGCGCTCTACTAAAAAAAATATTGACATCTACGTAACAACGAATGCAAACTGTTTCATCAAACTGTTATAAATTGTTCTAAAGGAATTGTCTAATATCTCTATTTTCGAAAAGCACAATTGTTTTTTCTTTCTCGAAACTACAAAACTCGTCTTTCTCTCTCTCTCTCTCTCTCTCTCTAACAACAATAACAATTGCTATTGTATCGTAACAACTCATTCAGGCATCGCGAGAGCCACTACATGAACGAAGACTAAATTAAAAGCAGGATGTTCTATTAGTAAAGCGCTACTTTTTTGTGCGCGTACATATATATATATATATATATATATACGTAATTAAGAACGTATTTATTATCTTTGTAAAAAAAAATCTCTTGGCTAAGCAAATTGTGCTAAATCAGCATAACGTCCGAATTAAATTAACTTGTTAATATATCAATAGCCAATTAACAGTGCCAATTTATGATAGCGCGCGTTTTTTTAGAGACCGACACGTACACGTCTCTCTCTCTCTCCTCTCTTTGTATATCCGCTCCACGAGCACGCGCGAGTGTACAAGTATCTCGGCTGGCTGGTCGCCGGTTTCTCCCGAGCTAATTAGCAAAAGTTTGCTGTGCAATAAACGCGTCTAGCTTTACGTAACACCGGACTGGACACTCGAGGATACCGCGAGCGAGCGCGCGCACAATGTGCTCGTTAATAGCACATCCAAATCCGTCTTGCCATCAAGATTGCTGAAATATAATCTCACCCGAGACTTTCCTCTACTTTCCTCCTTCATGTATGATTTTATACGACGTTAATTATTATATAACGGAATTTGCTATCAGATCGCGATTCGCGATATTGTATGTGAAAGATGATTTCGATGATACGCGCGTGTGGCTTTTGGACGTTTCGAAATCAGATTGGGATTAGATTCCATCTCGGTTTTTAATGTAACCTGTCGTCTATGGTTTTACCGGACGCTCTTGTACTCCTTTTCTGATGCTACTAACAAAATGTAGATCAATTAGATTGTTCTTCAGTTATTTCATATATTTAATGTCAATCTTGACAATTTTGAGTGTCACCTAACAAACCAGAGAATTTTTAATTTTAATTCAGATATATTTGTAAGAAAAAACCGTATTTTTTTCCACTGAGCTCACAGTGATGCACTTATGTATCAAGAACTGATCGTATCTGCGAGGAACTTAGCCTCCTCTCTCTTCCTGAATCGACTCGCCATGGTCCTGTGATCAGGAGCGAGCATCTTTTCCGGAAAATTTCTTCGTACGTTCACCAGTATCTGATGTCTGGTCGAACAATAACAGGTGCTTTGCTCGCGCCTTCGAATTTCGATCAATAATGACACTTCAGAGAAACAAAACTTTTCTCGGATTTAGAATTCCACTCCGAATTATATCGAAAATAAAGAAGATTAAATTTGCATAAAAATGATAGGTAGGTATTTAACAGAAAATAATTTCTTAAAAAAAAAAACTCAATGATTGTGCTAAATTTTTATGAACTAAATTCTGTGCTTTACTTCTCACAAAAGAAATGTGGACCGACCCAGCATCCGTTGTTTTAAGAAAACTCTAGAAAAAACTAGTTTACTAAACAAGACTTTTTTGTCTGCCAAAAATTCCCGTAATATTTTCAGAGGTCCGGGTTTATTAGATCATCTTTTGTCGGCAAGATTTTGACAAAAAATCTTTCTTCTTCGAAAAAAATATCTGCACATACTTTCTCGTTTGATCTTTTTACGACTTGGAATATACTGGTTTTTCCTACGTCACAAGATTTTTTCTCATAGAATTTGAAATTGTCTTTACTGTTGTATAAAATAAACAGATACACACAACGTGTTTGAAGTAAAAGATAGATTAATCAGATATTTGTCAATCTCTTGTGTGTATATACATTCGTATCTTTTTGTCCCGTTATCTGCTGATATATATTTACGTTTTCGTGCTTCAGCGGTTGCACGAGATGTGCGGTTGTTGGGCGCACAGAAGAAACGCGGTTTGAATACAAGGACAGGTAAATGGATTCCGCAATCCGGGAAAAAAAACGAATAACGTACATTGTTGGGAAAAGTTACCACGTTACATTTTAGTTACAACAAAATTTGTTGTGAACGTATCAACAGAATCCTCTTCCAAGAATTACTCTAAATAATAAATTTGTTTATTAATATTGTTTAACAAGTTCGAAGACCACGTATATTGCATTGAAAAATAAGTAAAAAAAAAACACTATGTACATCTTACAGTAATTTTAAATAAATGAACTATATATTTTGTACAGCTTCAGATTAGTTTACTGACTGACATATCAATGCGAGTGACAGAAACGAAGAGAGAGAGAAGTTGGCGAAAGGAGGTTGAAAATGCAAGGAGAAACGTTAGAATTAGGCAGTTGTATTGTTAATGCAAGTTCTACTTCTAAGCCTCACGGCTTATTCGATGATTCATATGCTTTCCGGAGTGCGTGTCTCCGCGACGCACATCGAGACACGCACATTGTCGAGGGTTTGGGGGTGATTCATTCACGAATCTCTCACAAAATCTTTTTTTTTTTTCAAATATTATTTAATTGTTTCTGTAAAATGCAATGCTTTACTGTATCTTTGTTCGTACTTATTTTTTTAACTGAATTGAAAACGCAGTCGAAAATCATAGTAATATCAAATTTATTCTATTTTCTAATTAGTTTTAGATGTAAAAAAAAAAAACGCAGAAAATCTTGAATAATATTTCATATATTTTTTTTATGCCAAGTGCGTGTGCACGTCTTTACTTTTATAAAACCACGTGTAATAATTCACAGCATATATTTCCAACACATATAGATAATCTCTCCACTGCTACGTAACTTCTCTTTATCGTTCGTCACTTTATCGATACATGCAAAGCATATTATATATATATATGTCAGACTATACGCTCGCGTTCGCGACTCGCCGTCGTTCGTGATTCGTGATCGGAATTGATTTTCCGCGTACTTTCGAACTCAGTAAACGTATTATTCCACACGTAAAAGTAAATGATGCAGATATTACTCACAAAATTTCTCCAACAGAGTCGTCCGTTCCGTCGTGTCGAACCATCTACGACGTTGCAGCTGAGCCATCGCCGCCGCACCGCTCCGACCTGCAATCGATTGATTCGAGATAAGTGTTGCGAGAAAGAAAATTGCGAGAGTAACGCGCGGTGTTCGAGGTACCGCGAGCCGATGGCAAAAGGCCCGAAACGATCGCGACTGATTCTTCTCTCGGGCACGCGATCGTTTCACCGTTACGTTGTACGTGAGCACATTCCTGGACCGTGTCCAGAAACGATCTGAATTCCAAGTACCAGTTACCATCATCGGAGATGCAAAGTGCTCGGCTAAGACCGTTGGTTTGGTCTTGCCATATAACTCTGAATCGAATTATGGGATCCCTCGGATCCCTATTGTAAGGAGAATCAGATCCACCCTTGAGTTTCGCTCAGGATATCGGCCAATGGCGAACTAGATTCTTAGTCCTTAAATCTAGGTCAACTCTTTCAATCGTAAGACCAACCCCTTTTCTTGACGAACACCACACACGCGTCATCTTTCAACGTAATCGTTGCCGACGTGAGCGCGGAGAAGTGCAAAAGTACAAACGCGAGCGGCCACGTTTGTGTGACGGTTTATTTAATGTCTGCGCGTATCTGGTCTATTTTTATTGCGTTTTGGGCATCTTCACGACTTTTGACTACGAAATTAGTAAAAGACATTTTTTACCATATCTCATACCACTGATAATATCGTATCAGAGAATAGAATAAAATTGTAATTTCAAACTCACTTTAATCTTATCTACAAAAAAAAAAAATTATTGAAGAGTGCTCACATGTAATCGTTGCCGAAAATTGAAAATTTTTCACGAGAAATTTTTCTTCTTCGCTTGTTTATATTGGAAAACTTTTTCTTAAACCGAAAGAGAGAGAGAGACGTCATCGTAGATCGTATCGAATAGCACCGTCATCCTTCGCATTATTATCATCGCGACGATAAGCTCAACCATTATTTAGACTTAATTATACGACTGAAAGTCATCGTGTTTCTCTGCATGGAAAATACTGTGAGCGCTGAATAGATCAACTTGTTTGTATCTCAAACTGACAATGGGAACGCTTCGAAAAAAAAAAATTACCGCTACCGCGAAACTTCAGCAAACAGAAAAAGATGTTAAACTCACTGTATTTTCAAACCAACTAATGCGAGAACTTCAAAAATTTATTACGATTGATGATTATCTAATCGCGCTGTAATTATTACATTCATAAGAACATATTATTAGCGTCTTTATATACTCTGTGTATAAAGTAATTTGTACACAACATTTCTTATATACGTGTTTTTTTTTTTTTTTTTTTTTTTTTTTTTCGGAGTTTATTCCGTTGCTGTTAAACGGCATAGGAGCTGGCGGCTCGCTCGAATTACCATAAATGACATCTAACTATTGATACTTTTCGCGTTATCAGCGCGCGTGATAAAGAGACGTTGCATCGCCTCGGCGCCAATGAGCGCGCAACTTCATTAGCAAGTAAGGTCATCGGAGAAACGCAATATGCAAAAAGTACACGTGTGTATCAATCTTCCAAGCGCGCGGTCGTCTCGAATCTTTCGCGAATACATTATTCACAAACCTGCTCATTGAAATTCAATACGTATTGCGCACAAACAAAATCCACGATTTTTTCCGTCGTATATCCCAATCTTAACCTTCATCCTCCGACTTCAATTCTGTTCTCTCTCTATTTCCTCTTATTTAATTCAAACTTTTGATAACTCTTATTTAAATAACAAAAAGAACGCGCGTGCACAATTCGACTTACCTAATTGAATTGAATAAACGAGAAGAGAGCAAAAGTAGGTTAAAAAAACGATGATTTGCCAAGATCGCAATAGGTACGCGTTGTTACAAACAGAGGAATTGAGACGCACGGAAAGGCTGGACCACCGATGGAGATCAGGAGGCGGTAGGGACATCTCCGCTCTCATTGGTCGGCATTACGAAGCCAATGGAGAGCAAGAACGTCACGCTTGCGCAGCCTCTCTCGCAGCCTCAGTATCTACATTCTCCGCGTGCTTCTTTCATCTCATTACAAAGAAGAGAAAGTATGAAGATTTTCTTTGTTAAATTAAAAATATGACCTGAATGAGAATGTTAAAACTCAAGATCGTTAAAATTTATTTAAATTAAAGGAATTCAGTTTATCAGCGTTTATCTCATTATATTTCACTTGTTATATCTCATTAAATCTGATTATTAGCAAAAATTCTATTACAATTGTTTTTTTTTTGGCAGATTAAAAAAAATACTATTCATAAAATCGTCATCTCTCTCTCTCTCTCTCTCTCTTTCCTCATATATCTTGAATGTGACACACATTTGTTATTCTCTTCGAAGCGCAATTCTATTCTAAGCGCAAATTTAAACGGAGACCCGACACCTCACATCCGAAAAACCGGTTTTCCTTCGTGTCCAGCAAGGGACGAAAGGTCCCGCACGTTCCTACAGGATCACGTAAAGAATCACCGCTTTACCGTCTACCTGTTCGTTAGGAGGGTAAACCTGATTCGCCTCGAGATCCCTCTGACCCTTGTGAATTAAAGAGATTGTGGACAAGAGCGGGCTTCGAGTTCGTAGGTCAGACGGGTGTACGAATCGGAGCAACAATCCCCGAGGGTCGCGCAGGTACATAACCCTTCCACGGGTCCGCAGAGAGAGAAAGAGAGAGAGGATCTTTGGACCTTAGGCGGGTCTCTGCTAGGGCCGGGTGAATGCGGCGCGAAGAAACTTCGAGAATACAATATGCGACGCACGTGTTGTCTTTTGGCGGCATTTCGGCAAGAAACGTTCAGCTGAAATCTGTTCGGTGATTGGTTGGATTTGAAAATGTGTTGTGTTTGCGAGCTAACCCCCGACGTAAACTATCCCGCAGAGTTTCGAAGAAGACCGTTATGAGATCCTGATGACCAATTTTCCACAAGCAAAATTAAATTAACACAACCCTAATGATTTCACAATTTCCTCACTTCAAAAAAAAAAAACTCGTTGAGTGATAGTTAGTACGTGTTTTGACGGAAATGGATATATATCTCCCGGAGATGTGTGCTTTTGCCTTTGTGATTTTTCGAAACGACAGAAACATATTGTTGAGAATTAAGACGCAGTCAGTACCGTTGATCGTTTCTGAATGTCACATAAATATCTTTGGCGAATGATAAAACGAGACCTCCGTGACCGCGTGTACATGTACGTCGTTATATAACAGTAGCGCGAGTCACCTTTATCGAGCGAGCTCTATTTTACGAGAGAAATAAAAATAGTGACAGCAATTTTACGGTTCTTATGGGAACGTTTTTAACGATCCACGGAGATATGTACGAACCGCGTATTTTCTTATTACATTGAAAGAAAAAAAAACACGTACAAACGACGCACGTACACGCGGATGTACTCGTCAAGATTCACATGTTCCGTGTTCAACGCGATACCTGCATACACTAAATTTTTTTCCGCGCAAAAACGGTCGATCAAGAGAGTCATTACATGACGAATTACATGAGAAAGAGCAAGTGATTAAAATGCACATTGGATTTGGTGTAAAGTGCATTGCGTAAAAATCAATTTTAAAAACAAGTTAATTTTTTTTTGTGACTCAACCTGATGTGAAATAAAACCGTTAATATATTTATGAAAAAATTAAACGTTTTACAATTTTCAACATTCTCAATAAAGCGAGCTTTGGGTTTGTCCCGATAGATTCGTTTCTCGCGATTGTTAATTAATTTCGACAAACGAAACTACATCGCCGCGCTTTCAGGAACTAAAAAAACCTTCCCGACAACAATCTCCTCGACGATTTTTTTCCTAGTTTTCCTAGTTTTAGCTTCATGTGCTCATTGTTTCCAGAAACGTCTATTGAATAATGTAAAGAATATGACGACACGCTCTCTCGATAAGCTGCGATAAGCTTTTACTGACGCACCTTCAAGGTTCGCGTTCTTGTGACAGACCAAAAGCGCTGATTAGCGATGAAATTGTTACGCTTTTGTAATAATAAATGCAATTCTCGTCGAGAAAATTCTAATAGTGATATTCGCTTATTTCTAGTTTGTCAATACATTTGTAAATACTTTATTTTGCAATTGTTTCTCTTAACTTTCGTCTCTTAACTTTCGAAAATTTTCACTTGAAGATAAACCAAGAAATAGTTTCTTTTTTTTTTTTTTTTTTTCGCAACTTTATCAACAAATTGCTCATTATTTCATTATATTGCAAGAGCAAGAGCAAGAGCAAGAGCAAAAGATTTATTTCTATTATTTCCAATCTTAGTTTAAGTCTTAACTTACGCGATTTTCCGCCTAAAGTAACTTCGATTTCTAACGGTCTGTTCTGAGCGTCCGCGAACTTGTTTGATACGATTGGACGTTCGATGCTCATTGGATGTCTCGGACATTCTTCCGTTACCTAGTACTGTGCTCTATATTCCAGTTTAGATAAAAAAAAAAAAAACATATATATATACATATATACACATGCTGCGTAGTCTCGGCCGAGCCAATCCTGAGATTTCCGCCAAAGAGTGGGGACTTGCATGCGTTGCTCTAGTTAATGTCAAGCCAGACCAACGGAAATTTGTCAGGCGGGATATTTTAACGGTCACAGACCCACCATACTGGGCGATTCTTGCATAATTCAGGTGTCATCGCGTGTCATCGCTTACACGTGAAACACAGACTTTCTTCGAGAAAAATTATCATGACTCCGAGTTGAATCGTTAAAACCCATCTCAACGGTAACGTGTTTTCTCTTGTATAAAGTTTGAAACGCTAATCGTAAAACGCGCTGATCTATTTCGTTGATGAGTTTGCATCATTTATAAATCAAATAAATTATTTCAAGAATATTAGCTGTTGATTTAGAAATTTTCCAACATTAATTATTGCTTGCTTTTTTTTTGTATTTCTTTCCCTTGGTTCTTGAAATTTTGTCTTCTAATGATATATGACATCAAGGAGGGGAGGGGGAAAGAGATCGTCCGTTGCTCTAGTTAACAAAACCGTCCGGACAGCAAGGAATATCAATATATCGGGCCTCGTCCAGGTGTAAGAACCTCAACGCATCCCTTAACGGCCCAAATGACCAAGACTCTCTCTATCAGAGCGAAGGTTTTGGAGGTTTTCCCATACCGTCGCCGACCATTGGCCATTCGT
>QVNW01003553.1:0-19419 GCA_014825475.1 Pseudomyrmex flavicornis
GAGAGAGAGAGAGAGAGAGACAGTCGCGTGAAATTATTCCGGCGTGACTACAAATTGCAAGCGCAGCGAGGCGTTCGATATCGCGTAGACGCCGTAAATCAATCCTTGACCAGGAAGGGCAACAAAGCCGCATATCCCCGAGGACAATATACTCGGGGAGTCTACGCGGAGACACTACATGCGTTACGCGATTCAGGCATCCGATAATTTGGATCTCAATTACACGGAGTGTTCGCTAATTGAAGTCACGTCGAAAAATACATAGATTTCTCGGTGACGAAACGTTTTGTTCAATCCGGCAAACGTTTTGTTCAATCGCAGTTTTCGATCTCTTGGTTTTTTCGTTTTTTTTTTTTTTTTTTTTTTTTTTTCTCTTTCCAGCGCGCGAGAGTTTATTGGCTGATTCATTAAAGGGTTGATATCGAAAATTACAGAGATTTGGCGCGGACCGTTTTGAAAGCGTAAACTTTGCTTTTGAACAGTTTGAAGTAGACGTTATTCAAACAGGAAGACTTCATTAGCAGGGTATTCACAGTTGCGAATTAAAAATTCACCTCGGCACAGGCCACGTGAATCTTAGCCAAAGAATACAAATCGTAGTATTACAAAGTTTACCTCGCAAACACACTCGAAATCACCGTATTTACTTCTGAATTGAATCCCATTAATCAGTTCGCGGCAAAGAGTTGTTCGGGTACCGCCTAAAATCGTGACGTCCTCCTGTCTTCTATTTTTTTCCTTTTTCTTTTTTTTTTATAATTACTGAATTTATAAAGAACACACATCCGCTGATCAATACGTGAAACAAACGAATTATATATTATATAAGACGTAATATGTGAAATACAGATTTAAAAAAAATACTGTGTGCATGTATAAAACAAAAATCAAATTCGATCTTGAAGTTCACAATAAGTCAAACTCGGCACAGAAAAGTCAACTTATTTGATGATTAGAAACAGCTTCGAGATCGAATTTGATTTTTTGTCATTTATATTTGAAAGATCTGTTTCAATTTTATAAAATTTACGGTTTGCAGCAGATATTAGCCTTAAAAAAAAAAAAAAAAAAAGAGCTACTCTCGTTCACCGCAGATTTTGATTCTCGAGAAGTTCCTCTCAATGGTGAATAAATATTAACAGGTTTTACTTTCTCAAATGAATAAACGCTCGTGATAATCGCTACTTCCTCGATGGAAAAATCCCAGATGATCTCGCAATAGCGTCATGCACGGCTACGCGGAAGGAAGAATTGTTATAATTCTCTCTCCACGTTGATCCGTTTTATCTCATTTTCTTGGCATGCAATCGCGTCGCATTGTCGTAAATACAGCAAAAAAACAAAAAAAAAACAACAGATTCGCGAAATTAAATCACATCGCGGTTTGACGAAACAATTGATTCGCGATTAAAACACAATTACTCAACGAAAGTCATATCTCTCGTACAGAACGTATTTAGCTTTTTTTTTTTTTTTTAATTTCAAATGTAAAAATATATTATGTAAAATATAATGCTAGTGTTTTAATTCCCACAGCAAAACTTTTGTTTACGATGTGTGCGCCGTGAGATAGCGTCAAAGATCGAGTAATATTTACAACATAGCAGCGTGCATGTCAAGGGAATATATTCATGAGTTTCCGTACAATTCGCTACTTTGTCACGCGCGTGGCTGAATATCAAGCTTGTATAATTTACTGGAAACGCATGTTGACTAGCTCGTTGACTGGAAATACCGCAGGAAAGTTCTCCTCGATGGAAATTCCAACTTGTTATCGTGTTTGTTTCTTTGTTGTATTACTTTTTTTTTATTTTTTATATATGTATATGCGTACGTATAAATGATATCTTTCACGGGAAGAGAGGATTTATCTTACACCCGGTCTCGCAACTTCGAGGAAACTCCTTAGCAGTTTCCTCACTTTGCAAGTACACAAAAGAGGGATTATATATATGTTGGCGAATTGAAATTCTCATTATGGAAAAATCGATTCTAATTTTCGTCTGTGGAATTTATTATCGAGGGGAGAATTTCAGAAGCACTCTCCCCCCTCCGAATGTCTCGCCTATTAATACCTATAAAATGGATGTTGACGTTGCACGAACGCGCGCCGTTAAATGTAATTACGTAGTCAGAGCGACTAAGCAATTTTCATAGACAGGGTTTTTTTTTTTCTACCCTAAAACTGCTATTAAGGAAGATCTCCCTCGTTACCGTAAAAACGTGCGATTTGCGTGCAAAGCATCGCTCTGTGAAGCTAAACGCTCTCTGTGTGTGTGTGTATATACATAAAGCGCGCGCGTGATCCGGCAAAACGACACGCTATTGTAATAGTAACTGCCGTGGATCGCTTCGTGACGTTGTTAGCGCGATCTCGCGTACGTATATACAATCGATGTGTTCTAACAATCCGCCTTCTTACTATTCCGTGACGCCGGAATAGCGGAAATGTTAAGATTCTTATTAGATGAGAGACGTCGTCGCGGTCGGCGTACAATTTCGACGATTTCCCAGGAGGTTACAGGCGCATCAGGTTTTACCGCATGTCCCGGACATTGTTTCAACTTGGCGTAATGCACTTCTCGTAGATCGAAACATCCCGTGCATATCACGCAAGTTTTTCTTGATAGATTAAATAAAGAGTGATTGTATAGCGCGCTCTACAGTGAGGGTTGAAATCGCATATAGTAACACATCATGCAACACAATTGTCTCAATTTATTTGTTTTAACAGTTAGTAAAATAAATTGAACACAACTTTTATTATTTATTTTCATTTTTACTATTTATTTTAACAGTTAAAATACACAAATAGAGCAATTTATTTATTTTAATTACGTTACAATAAATAAATGAAACAATTGTGTTGCATTGTGCGATTCAACTCTACTTGTATTTGTTTATTATTGCTTTACATATATATCCCGTCGCTTTAGTTACATCGAACAATTCTTGTTCAGGGTTGATTTTAAAATACAAATGGAAGAGATACGCGAGGCCAACGTTAGTTTCTCGGAGAGGAAAGTTCGTTTCACACTGTAATCGCGCGGGTGAAGATGTTTTTTCGTTTAAAACTCGCTACACGGATTACGAGTTAATTTCAAGTTCCGCGCGGCATCCTCACAGGCTTATCTAAGTTTCTGCCGCTCTTAATTAACACATTTAACCGGATTGTGACTTTGGTATTAATGCGTGTTGCCGAAGTATATAGAGAGAAAGTTTAGTGTTACACACGGTTGAGACTACGTACTTAATAAATTATTGGCACAGTCGAGAGACTGAGGGGCTTGTGTGTTGAGATTAAAATCCCCGTTCTCCGAATGAAAATTAATAAAACGCGCCGCGTTATTGCGCGAAGTCAAATTCTTGGGCAACGATTATTGATCCTTGCCGGTCATAAAATTAAAAAATTCCGCTTCTTGTCGTTTTCAAGTAATTTATCGGAACCGTT
This sequence comes from Pseudomyrmex flavicornis, assembly GCA_014825475.1. Lineage (NCBI taxonomy): Eukaryota > Metazoa > Arthropoda > Insecta > Hymenoptera > Formicidae > Pseudomyrmex > Pseudomyrmex flavicornis. The sequence continues at coordinate 3,452 of QVNW01003553.1, forward strand.
CGCGCGTTTTGCGTCGAGAGTCGATGATGACGACCATTAATTCCAACGAATCAAGAATAATTTAGCTACGACGACGATGAGCGCCAATGATTCAACCACAAATTTTTAACAGGCTTGATGCTCCATATGTCACAATCTTTAATGCAATAACGAGCGATCACTCACTGCGCGTTTTATAAACATCTAAACGATCTTGATTGCAGTAATATTAAACGTTCGACTCGACCGTGAACCTATACACGGACATCGCCACGTCGGTCGTACAATTCCTCTGATTGCCCGCGAACAATTAATTCACGTGCATCGCGAACTGAGGGTAATCTCGGTAAGACGCGAAGCAAATTGGAATAACGCGACTTAATTAAAGATTCTCAGGTGTTTTACCTTTCGAGTTTTCACCCTCTCCCTCCTTTCTTTTCTATGACGGCGCGGAGGAAATGACAGCCATGTGTGCGTGCGTATGCGTGTGTGTATGTGTGTGTGTAATACGGCACGTATCTCATAGCGCGTGTACATCTCCGTTGCGGATTTGAGTTCTCACCGTTCTTCCTGAACAGAATTCAAAATCATCGCGGGAGAATCGTAGCGGGCGACCGGAGTATTCCAAAGCGAAGGAATCCGTGTAATCCGGTGAGAATGTAGCTGCATTATGCGTTACGTGGACGAATACATATTCTTCTTCTTCTGGCAAGCGAAGACGAAGATGATTCGCGAATCCAATTCCCTTGCCTTACATGCAGATTTTTGATACGTGGGGATACAAATAAAATGAAAAAAAAAAAAAAAAAAAAAAAAAAAAGCATCATGTGTCTCTCGAGCAAAGAAATTGGAGGATTAAAAAAGTTGAAAGAGTCTCGCGATCGAGTCACGCTGCTGATCTCGTCGTAACGTTTATTTATCACACGTTTAGGTACGCGTTGCGCGTTTCTCGCGAACTGACATTGACCGATACTGGTGCGGTGACGATTAATGTCCACGAGGGTTGCTCAAAATGGAGGTTTCTCTCTGCCGCGCCGCTTATATATCGGCGGGTCGCTCTAATTATTTTGCTCGTTCGCTCGCGACTAACGTGATAACGCTTGTTCGACATTCGACTCGAGTATAGGTGACACAACGCTTGCTCGCCCGTCTGCCTGCCGGCTCCCGATACTAATGTGTTAATTTATAATTGCGTCGTAAATTTCTGCTCGCGGCCGCGGGGGAACACTGTGTACAAAAGCGCGCGCCAGCCACGCGTGAACTCTGTCCCACATTCGCCTCGCTCCCCACATTCGCCTCGCTTTGTTACATATGCTATATCCGTAAAACACGCGGATTAAAAATAGTTTATTTAATATTCAAAGGCGGGAGATGTGAGAGAGAATGTACCCGAGAAACGAAACAGGGGAAACGAGGTGATGTGAAAGAAAAGTTTTATCAGAGAGAGAGAGAGAGTACGAGAAAGAATTTTAAACGAACGGTGTCTGTCTTGAATTGACCCTCCGCGAGAGACACGGGAAGTTCATGTAATGTGCAAATCTGTGTCGCGCGGTACATATAATATTGTAAGGCAAAAGATAAAATTTATATAATTGTATATCTGATTATTTGCGTTGTCAGTCGGTGACGGCGTAAGCAGCGGCCCGTTGTTCGTGGCAGCCAATCAGCTGGTGCCGTATTGTCGAAAAACATGCAAAAAGCGACTAGCGAAGTTTACGAGCTGTGTTCCGGAGCAGAAACTCTCCGCCCCTCGTCGCGTCTCCTTTCAATATTTTCTCACTTGTTTAATTATACATATATTCAGTTAATGAAAGTGTTACATTTTTTTTTCTACATATCAACACACTGAACAGTGCGTGTTTATTTAGCGTCCCGTCACACAATCCTTCCGCTGTGTTTGCTCCAACGGTAAGTCAGTCATCTTTATCTACCGTCTTTATCGTTTCACCACGCTCGCCCGGCTATTCCTTACAATATACTTGAGAGGATAATAGCCCTAATGACAGAAGCACCATTGACGTTTAATATAACTTCCTGCGGGATAAGAATAGAATCTCATCAAGCGTATCCAGATTGCTCTTCCTTCACCACATTCCCCTCTTACACACCGCGGAGTACAATAAAACGCTCGCTCTTTCTCCATCTCTCTTTCTCTCTCTCTCTCTCTCTCTCTTTCCGAGCGCATTCCTTCGTTTTCCAAGCAATTTGCTGATAGTTTTCCAAGCAATTTGCTGATAGTTTATCTAAAATTAAAACATCTCTCTCTCTCTCTCTCTCTTTCTCTCTCTTTGAGGAAACCGTTTAGAGTAAGAATAGCGAAACTCCGACAGAGAAATTATGTTATATCGATTTATTCTTGACTTTCGAGCGGCAAACACGCACAAAAAGCCGTCACAAACCTGGCATTTTAGCATCACGTCGCTTTGTCGTGTCCCGGCGAGGAAAATATTCGAAGAGGTGCGCTTTTCCACGCGATTCGCGTGGAAAAAGCAGCGAAGGATATTAAAATTTTCGAAGGAAATTACAAAAAGCAGCGCGACGCTTTCTCTCTTTCTCTTTATTTGTTCGTTCGGTTTTTTTTTTTTTTTTTTTTTTTTTTCACATCACACAGATAAAATCACTCGGCATTAATAAGTAATTGCATTTAACCGCTGATCAACGACGATGCGGGCATTCACGTTAATTAAGTGACACTTTTTTGCTCGATCGTCGCTTCAATTAGCGCAAACGCTAATTGATCGGCGACATTACACAATGCAATGTGGACGAACCCCGGTTGTTTGACACGAATCGTTAAAACTGTTAATCATCTAGTTGGTTTTTCCTCAAAAATCAAAATTCAATCAATATTGTATGTGTTAGTAAACACAAGTTTTTTTTTTTTTAAATGAAATAATTGCTTAGACTGCAAAATCGATACAAGATTGAGAGTTGCGTCAAGATCTATATTGGCACGTAAATCAGGCGATTAGGACGCGCGGATTAGGAAATAATTTACCAGTGTTTCCGGACCACTGGATGCGGAGGAAATAGATCAGAGCATCGGAACGAGACGACGGTGCCTGATAATTGCGAAAGTATCCGTTATTTCAATCGAGTTACACCTGTGAGTTGACATCTTCGTCACGTTACTTCGCTGCAATAACAATTAAATGCAGCAGCACGCCCAGACACGACTATTCGGCCGAGTACTCATCTTATTACATGAAAAAATAATTTTCTCTCTCCCTCTCTGTTTGTAACTATTGTATATTATTATTGTAATAGCAACAAAAAACATTTCGTTCCGAGTGGAGAGTAATAAAAACTTTTTTCAAGAAAGAAAGAGAGAAAGAATTCTTTCTCACACAGAGAATTTCTTAAATATTAAAACATGTACGTGAGAGAAGATTCCAGTGTGTGTGTGTGTGTGTGTATACGCGCTGGAATCGAAACGCGCTAAAAGCTCAAGAATGTAGAAGCTCTTAGCAATTCACAATATAAGCCGCGGATTAAATTTTATCCAGAAAGGGAAAAATGGAAATTGCTTTCTGAATACGTACTCGCGGACTAGGTTTTCGCAACCGATCTACCAGGTATTTGTGAGTTTCCAGAGAAAGCGTTACGCGAGCCGAAGTGGACAATTTCGTTGGTAAATCTCTTTAATCCCGACGATGTCAAATCCCTAATACTGCAACTTCCCGAGACGTAATTTATTTACGCTTAAGTGTTTGTCAACTTTATATTTCAATTACAAAACAAAAACGAGTTTTTAGCGTCTCGGGACATCAGCGTCGTACCGCTCGTTGTGAAACGGTAAAATCTTGGTGCTCGCTGGAGTTTATATCAGACGAAGTTATTTATGCGCTCTCGTGTATGTGTGCGTGTGCGCGCGCGCGAGTTTGCTTTTGCAGAAATAAATCATCTCGCGGCACATCTCACATTCCGTTATTAAAGGAATTCGCGCGCGATAACGCTGAATAACGGTTGTAAAACGGGTGGAAAACGGGCCGTCTATTAAGTTGCAATTAACCTTCCGACCGGGCGCAGCAACGTAGCTCGCGTTCCCGTACAACACGACCCACTTCAATATGTTAATGCCGTTTTCTTCCACTTGACCGGCAAGAAGAAGTCTATCGAGCAAGTTTGTTTCCGTCAGAATCTCGCAACATTTAATTACAGTAAGATTTAACAAATAAATACTTTTCACAGGTCGAGGTTTACGTTCAGAAGATGTATAAAATTCATCATCTCTCTACAAAAAAAAAAACGTTGCTTTTCATAAAACTTTTTTTTAGTGAGTAAGAGAGAGAGAGAGAGAGAGAGTGAGAAAAGTTTTATATTTTCAGATTCATATATTCTGTCATCGAAATATATATGTCACGATTCCGAGTTGTGTATATCACATAATACGGACGAGCTAATGCTTCGCGCTTTTTCGATACATTATGCATTATCTCTTTCTCTCTCTTTTTTCTCTCTCTCTCTCTCTCTCTTTCTTGTCGCGCGGAAGATATAACGACCGGCATTAGGATCTCGATGGTCAATCGTTCACGGCGCGGGAGAGTTTATATCATGTCGTGTGCGATAAAGGATACATATAAGCTCTGTTTAATAAGGGGAGGGAAAAAAAAATCTGGTTTGTCTCATACACGCCGACGCACATCGGCGATCGCACAACGTGCGCATGTCGGCGGAGAGGGGACTCGCGCGAGTAAAACTCTAATATTTCAATACGTTATCTGCAAAAAGTCAGGCTGCGAGACCGATCGATAGAGCAAGTCCTTCGAACGAATGTACGCGCACGTTTTTACGGCGGCTTTAAATGTTTTTTTTTTTTTTTTTTTTTTTTTCGCGTTGCGACGAGATCGCGCGCTATTATTGGCGATCGAACTGGATCGAGATACGCTACGTACATACACGCAACGCTCGCGGTCGCTCGCACGCAGATCCTAATCCGATTTTGCACCTTGCATAATATATCGCGCGACTATCTCGTCGCGCGCCCCCCGTCCAAATCCTCGGACGATTAGTTTTCCGCGACAAGTTTTGCGGATAAATAAATAATCCACGTGAGATCCTCTCGGCAAAATCCCCCGTTAGAATTCGATTATTCGACGGCGGCTTTTCGACGTACGTCTCAAACAAAAAATGTAGAACTCTGCTACGTGATCATTTTACAATGAAGTTCTCGCTCGACGTTGTTGCGAAGTTAAAGAATTTTCAAATCAGACGAAATTGAAAATCGCGCGACGGGCGTGAATGCTTATACGTAAGCGAATGAAAGTGTACGTTGACAAGCCCGCGTCATGTATTACGTCTCGTTTCGCGCCAAATCTAATTGTTGTTTACTTGTTACTAACTTCGCCCCAGACACGAGTTTGCAACTATTTAATTACGGCCACGGTAAGGTCTCTATCGCTAATTAATCACTCCCAGAGGCGTGTGATCGAACATTGTACTGTAATATTCAGCAATTAGGAGACGTTTGATACGAGCGTAAACGTTCTCGTCTTATTGTCGAGTTTTTTTGGAATACGTAGTAATCAATCGTTTGTGCGTAATTAATCGAATATATTTTTATTCCGTGCCGACTGTCAGCAGATTATTATTATTCTCATTCACCGCGCGATCGAAAAAAAAAAAAGCAATGATGTATCGCGGTAATACGTTACGATTATATCTCGCCGCGAATAATTTACTCGGTCGTTAAGTATTTGCTCGCGGCGGCGAATATAAATCCTCATTCGCCGACCGGTTATTTTCTCTAGCTCGAGAACGTATCGTCGCGCGCGTTTTTATTTGAAATCGCATTCCTCTCGTTTAAAGTTTCCTCAATCGTCGTCGATAGATGCGATAATTAACAGAGAAAATCCCGTAAATCTGCGGGAACGCGATATTAAAGGAGCGTAATTAAACGAAACAACGTCGTTCTGACACTCAAGTGTGGACGTAAGGGTCGCTGAACGTCGAATAAAAGTAAGACTGTATGTATCTAATGATTGCTCTATGTGTAATTGACTTCCTGAAGAGACGAATGCGCAGTCTGTTATAAAGCGTTCGATCAACCGCGCTTCCTTTGGATGATAGATAGTTATAATGAGCAGCTAACTATAATTTGCGTGCTGATCAGCTGACTGCAATAACAAAATGCAAATCTGCGGTCATTAAGATCACGTTACACGTAGGTAACGCAATGCGTACGTAAGAAAAATCAATGAAATTGATAATTTTGAGTGTCTGAGAACTTTTCTCTGTCAACATCCGAATGTGCGCCTATCGTTTAAATAAAAAATGCAAAATATGTGGCAACAGCTCTGATGATTTAAATCAAGTATGCGGCAGATATTGAGCAAAGATTGACGACAGAAGCTAGACACGATTGTTGTTGTTATTGTTGTTGTGTAAATCATATATTTTCTAAATAATCTCTTGTGAGAGCCATGAACTCTGGATTTTCTATCAACTAAAAATCGTTGGATCTTCCAATCTACTCGTTACTTGAAATTTTTTAAATCAATCAGCCGTTTAATCCGGCTCGAGCTCATTTATTTAATTTCTTTCAATTTTGTATTGAAGAAAGGAAACGTCATCTCTCAAAACGTCTACAATTTTCGCAATCGAGTTAAGTAGAATGTGAACGATTTACACAATTGTATCGGGCAATCTTTGCTGAATCTACTACATATTTAACACATTTAACTTATACTTTTCTCGATTACTCTGGAATTCCCTGATTCTTGGCACGTGACATCACTTTATTGTTTGCGTGTCAAATAACAGAGAAGTCCGCCAGTTTTTGCTCGCAATTGATAAAAGTTGCTGGTGGTTCTTCGGTCAACTTGACTGACGAAGAAAGAGAGAGAGAGAGAGAGAGAGAGAGAATGAGAGAGAGAGAAACACGTGACGTCAGTTAGAGGAAGTCAATTGGCGAGTCGTGCACACATGAGAGTTGATTTTACGAGCAGCCTTCTCTTTCGCCGCGGTATTAAGTTTAGCCACTTCGGTCTGACACGGGCAGTGTGTCAAGATCACTCGATCCGTAGGTGATATCGGTCGCTCTCTATTCATTCCTCTTTCCTCGCCGTGAGAGAGGCGCGCTCACAAAGTGTCGCTCACAAAGTGGTGCCGGTAGATTTGCGTGTAGCAGAAGAAGTGGATTCGGAAATCAGAGAAAGACAGGGACAGAGAGAGAGAGAGAGAGAGAGAGAGAGAGAAAAGAGAGACTACTTCGAATGTCACTCGAGAGCAGCACGATAGGCCGATAGGTTGCCGCATGTCTACTTTCATCTTTCCCGGCAAAGCAGTAGATAGGTTCTTTGAAGAGAATACCAGAGTAGCTCTGTGGACAGGGTGATGAGAAAGAAAGAAAAGAGAGAGAGATGATGATTGTCTGAGATCCGAGAAGCTGAGAAAACTTTCCCCTTTTTTTTAGAAAAGAAGTAAAGATTCACGTGCTAATTTTTAATAAAGTGAACAAATGGAGGGAAAGAGAAAGAAAGAGAAAGAGAAAGACGTTAATAATAATTATTTATTTATTTATAACGGACAATTCAATGCTAAATTGCAAATTACATGAAAAAAAAAAAAAAAATTAACAGACTTAAATTTTTGAGCACTTTTTAAAATTAGGTGTTTACAAGTAAACTTATTTGGAAAACATTTCTTTCTGTACAGGTATAAATAAACTGTAAAGTTCTCGATTTTACTCAATCTTCTTCTAACCTAATCCTAATCTATCTATAACCATGTTATTGAAACATACTAATGTTTGACTATTACATAAGCACATGACAGATTTATCAACCGTTATTTTTATTAACTGTTATTCCAGCGATTATTTATGCGATCGATTGCACATTTTGTTCGAGATAAATTTATTCATAAACACCTAATTTATTCATAAATATCTAATTTTACAAAGTGCTCAAAAAATTCAAGCTTATTCAATTACTTTTTTTTTTAATGTAAACACACACTATTCTTCGCAATAGGTTTTGAAAGTGTTAAGGCCATCACACACAAAATTACTTAAGAGCGTAAGACGTAGCCGTAAGAAAATTGACCAATCAGAAATTTACTTCTGAAAGTAACGGTTGCGTCTTACGCTCTTAAGTAATTTTGTGTGTGATGGCCTTTACTGCTTGAGATTCTATCACAATGAAAATTGACGACGATATAAGTCGGATTACCGTTAAGAGAGATTGACCGAGATGGAATAACGAAGAAACTTATCCGTTTGATTGCAGAAAAATGCAGCCACGAGTGACAATCCAGGCTCTGGCTACGGTCTGGCTGGCGGTGGTGGGTTTAGGAGCAGCAGTCACCCACCGCCTCTCGCACGATCAATACTTCCCCGCGTCCCCGCATCGTCACTCTAGGGTTCAACGGAACCAGATCAGAGACTGGGGAGATCACGATCCGGCCGAGGATCAACCACTCGACCTTTGGATCGGCTCGCGAAGGTCGATCCCCGCAGAGGGTATGTCGAACTTTAAAGATGTCTCGCTGGGAGAGAAATAAAACGCCTCATATACTCGTGTATCTTGCTGTTAATTCAAGAGCCGAATACGCGGAAATTGCTATTTGCAACATGTATCAGGGAGAGCTTTTTAATACACACACATGATTTTTTTTACAATTATTTTCTAACACCGATCGCTAAATCTGTATCTGTAAGATTGTAAATCTATAAAATTTTTAACATATACATATCTAAAACTTATTTTGGTAATGTACTCTTGACATTTCGATCTTATTTGCTAGATAGATATATACGCTCTACTTCAACTGGCTTCGGTTACGTCAGCGATTTAATTTTGTCGAGTCACCTCGTCTAATGAAGACGGAATAGACGCGTCGCGACGAAGTACAGCCTAATGAAATCCGTTTGCTTCGACTTTCCCCCTCTCTCCGATTTTCCTGATTAATCACATTCCCCTTTTGGTTGTCGTCTCCCGTGCAATTCCGATATCGGCCAAGCATTATCGCCCGTGGCTATTAAAACGCGTTGCATTTTCCCATTTTTGTAAATTTAATTCTAAGGTGCAATCATTTCCGCAATGCAAAATTAAATATTTTACTTCAAAATAACTTTCGAATTTATCATTTTCGTGCGAATAATTTTCTTTTTTATTTGATACAAATAACGATAAAAGTAGTTTATAATTAAAAAAAATTAAAACCGTTAGTGTTTCAGGCATTTCGTTTATAAGAAGTTTTCCTAACTACGTTTTTCAGAACCACCAGCGCTATCCCACAGCTCTACCAAGTTTACCGAGCAAAATTTCCCGCTTGAGAGATCCCCGAAGGAGGACATTGTCTCGTCAAAGCGAGACTATCCCTTTTCGGCATGGCAGAAGTGGTTACTGAATATCGCCGGTGCGGAATTCGAGGCCGACAAAGTCGATTACGGTTACGAGATGCCGCAGACGCTTTCGCGCGAAACGGTGATACTTCCCTCAGATCTCTTGGACGATCCCTTTGTGGCGGATGACACGTTCCAAGATCAAGGACCAGGCTCGGTGGAGATATACAAGTTGGATCTGTCCAAAGAGAATGTTTTGCTGACCGCAACCACGCCCACCAACGATTTATTGCCGAAAAACAAGAGCAAATCCCCGAAGAAGACGAGCCATCTGAACTCTAAGACAAAGACAACGGAGATTAAGTTAACGACGACGCCGAGTACGAAGACTCATCACGAGCAATCGAACGTGTTCGAGGAGCAACGAACCGAAACGCCTTCGGTCAACACAAACTCCTTTGGCGTCGGTGGCGTGCCGGAGCTACAGGTTGGTTGCGAAGGTCTCGAAGCGTCGTCGTTGTCGTCGTCGTCGTCGTCATCCCACAAGGCGAAAAGATCGATAGATACGCCCGACAAGGAGCAGCGGCAAGTGCCCGCGTCCATTTTACAAGACGTGACGCCGATATTCCTAGACATGACGTACTATGATATGACATACGACAACGACGAGGAGGAGGAGGAGGAGGAGGAGATGGACGAGCTGGTAAAGATTAAAAGATTAGAAACTAAAAAGAAGATCAAGACAAACAGGGGCGATATGGACGCGAGCCATCTTAATTCCGATCATTTATCCAACCAACCGGACAGATTACCGGTTCGTGGGGATCTCGGTGAATCCACACTCGTACATTCAAACGAATCGAGAATCGAACAGAACGAGTCACTCAAGAAAATCGAAATTAAGAATCAAGAGGAGATTAAAGAGAAACGGATGCCGATTTCATCGGACGAGGTTGATGGCGCCAGCAAGAATCGCGGTCGACGATTGCTGTGGCTCGCCGAGGCAAATACCGAGGGATTTGCGTACGACAAAAGCGAGCAGAAGCGCGCCAAGCGATCGATCGATTGGGGTTTCGGCGAGGACGAGGGCGTCGTGTCCAGTAACGAGTTGCAAACCATGAACGCGCGTCGCAGGAAGCACGACATGCGATATCATCAAGACGCTGCTCGGAAACGTGACCAGTATTACGAAGTAAATTCCGACATCAATAAGATTAGGCGAGAATACGAGGAGCATCTCGCGCAAAAACGCAGAGAAGAGGAAGAACAAAGATTGCAGCAACAGCAACAGAATGATCGAAGAACGCCGAACTTGAGATGGGTGGAGGAAGAGGAAAGGAGAAGAGACAAAATGCGAACGAGACAGTACGATGAGTATTTCAGGAAGATGAACCGTATTCCCGCGTCTCGTGCGAAAGATGATGAAACGCGACGACGACAAATGGAGGAACGACAGCGAGATGAAGAGGAACGAAGACGACGATTGCAAGAGGAAATGAGGAGAAGATCGCAGAGCAAATGGCAAGAGGAAAATGTGAAGAAACCAAACTTTAGAACACCTGTCTATGACGAAGAGACAATACAAAGATCTAACGAGGAGATGAGAAGAAGGGAGGAAGAAGCCAGAAGACAGGAGTGGTACAGAAAGCAGCAAGAAACGCAAAAAAGAAAAGATGAGGAGGAACGCAAACGTCAAGAAGAGAATCGACAACGAGAAGAGCAACGGAGAGAATTAGCGGAGAGAAGAAGGCAGGAGGAAGAGGAAAGAAGGCGACAGCAGCCGCCGTCGAACTTGATGGACACGAGATCCCAAAGCAGACATCCAAATGATATTGAACGGCGCGATCGAGACGAAGAGAGACGTATGCGAGAGGATGAGGAAAGACAAAGAGAGAAAAAACTGCGAGAATATATTGCGCGAAATCAACCAATCAACGTCAATCACTCTGATCGAAGATCGGAGGAGGAAAGACGGCGTTACCGACCCGAATATAACAGAGATTCGCAGATGAACACAAACAGGAACGGTGAAGAATATCGTCGAATAGAGGAGCAACGTAGAAGACATGAGGAAGAACAGCGCAGAAGGCAGGAGGAAGAACAGCGCAGGAGGCAGGAGGGAGAGCAGCGCAGGAGGCAGGAGGAAGAACAGCGCAGAAGGCAAGAGGGAGAGCAGCGCAGAAGGCAAGAGGGAGAGCAGCGCAGGAGGCAGGAGGAAGAAGAGAAGAAGCTGCAGGACTACATAAAGAGAAATCAGCCGATTAACGTGCGGAACAATCAATCGACTAGTCGTAACTTGCTCGAGGAGCGGAGACTGATCGAGCAAGCCAGACGTCGCGACAGATATTCCGATCCAGAAGCGGGAAGACACCGCGGACCGTCAGTATCTACGCATATCGATCCGCGAAGCTCGCCGGAGGAAATCTGGCGCAGGCAGCAAGAGAGACAGGCGAGAAGACAGGAGGAAGAGAGGCGAAGAGAAAGAGAGCGAGAAGAGAAAGAGAGACGACTGCGAGAGGAACAGATGCGAAAGGAGGCGGCTAGGCGAGAACAGGAAGCGAGACGAGACCAATCTAGGCGATACGAAGAAGAGAGAAAGCGGCTAGAGGCGACGAGGTTGCGAGAAGAGAGAAGAAGGCAGGAAATGTTGAGGGAACGGTCCAGAAGCGAAGCTGAAAGAACGAGACAGCCGGAAGCCGCGAGGCCGACCTATTACCAAAATCCTCGTCTGATGGAGCACAGAAGACGACAGGACAGCCACCCGATTCCGAGTAATTTGGTACGGAATGAGCAGGAGAGAAGAAAAGAACGTGAAAGGCAACGACTGGAGCAAGAGGCCGAGAGAAGACGACAGCAAGAAAACAGGTAAATAAAAATTGCCAGAGTTAGAGACGACAGACTCGTGAACGCGCTTGACCATTCGCGACAAAATCACACCCCTATTTTCATATCCATAGATGGCGGGAACACGGACGGAACGAGTCCGAATACGGACGGAGTCGACAGGAACTAGCCAGACTAAACTCTTTGCCGATAAGCGCGAGGATAATAGTTCGTCCTAACACACCCGGTTCGCCGACAGTGCTATCAAGGGCTGGTGACAACGAGGTCGATTTCACGGTGAGTTTTCCATTTGTCTGTCGAAACACTTCACCGTGCTCGGGATCGCGCGGACTTGATCCCGCGAACTGTTCACCGAGCGAATCCGATCTCGGCGCGGTAGCCGATTGTCTCGCGTTACCGAACCGAAGCGCGCTTCATTAAACCGCGGGGAAAGTTACGGCGAGTTAGGGTGACCCGCTCCCGTCTCTCGCTCGACCTCGACAACCCCATAATTGCATCGCTTTGTTCCGCTTAATCGACCGAATGCCGAGCGGCGCAGTCGCCGCCTTTCTTTGACGTTTCCTTGCTACGATCTCGTTGCAAGTGGCAACAAAAATAATTTTCTACACGATGGTGGTGTAAATACATACTCATGTAATATACGAAAAAAAATAGTTACTTAATTAAATTTCTAAATTAACTGCATATATGATCATAACTATAACTAAACGAGTGTATCAGAGAAAAACAAAATTTGCAATTCTGTGTTTTTTGACTGTTTTTCAGGGAATCAACCCGCATCGCGAGGGCGTGCAAGTAGCGAAGTTCCCTGTCGCCCCGACTTCGAGACCACCCGTCCCGAGTCCAAAACCGTGTGTCTGGGCAGTTGTTCATTGTTGTTCGTCTAACAACAGTCGTCTCTCCAAGTGTTTCGAATCATTGGGCTGTCCCGGAATTAATTGGGACCCCAATCCGTGCAGCAGTTCTATTGTAGAAGCCGCCAGGGCGGAAGTCATGAAGTTCTACGAAAGCCAATAACACTAACTAAGATTTGTCCTTCGCTCTTTGACAAACGAATGCCCAATTTAACACCGCGAAACATTGTGCATGTACAATACACACGTGATTGTGCAATGTAGAGAATGTAATAATATTGTTATAATAATCGCTAAAACTAAAACGAATATTTTTCTATTCGCTTACTTCGTAGTAAAATAGCGCGTGTTTTAGACATTTATAGTGCGACTCCCCGGAAGAAAAATTCTTTATATATAAACAAAATTCGATATCCAATTACATGTAATTACATATATATATATATATATGAGAGAGCGTTTCAATCTCATAAAAGATTGACATACAATCGTATGTAACCGGTCATCGAATTTGTCCATATATGAAAAACCGTTTTTTTTTCCCGGGTAATATTTAATTGTAGTCAGCAGACATGGAAAAAAAACCTCAACTTTTATAAAGTAGTATTTTCACCTTCGGTGTCGAAAATCGAAAAACCGTGTTTCATAGATTTAACAATCGCTTTAGTCTCTAATATTGATCTATTGGTCGCCAGAGTAGTGGCCATTGCCTCGCGTAGCATGTAAATTTATGTATAGCAGTAAAACCAAAAAGAAAAAAAATACTACAAAAAAAAGGTATATCATGTCATCGTTTACCAACACGTTTGCATGCGCAAACATAACGCACGATAAGGTAGGAGCGCGCGCGTTTTAATTGCTGTACATTTTGTTTTTTTGTACGTAGCCGTTGTTCTTCGCAGCTTTTTCCACATGTGATATAGAATGTAGGCTTTAATACATTTGTAAGAGCCGACAAAATATTTATGTAATATACAAGAAGGAAAAGAGAGACGGAGCAATAAAGTTATCTCAAAAATTGTAACAACCCATAAAAAAATATCCATACACACATTCGCGTAGTTGCTTCGCGCGACGATTAAACTTCGTTGTCGACGCGAGATTCGATCAATTCGCCGTTGTACGCTGTAACATTGACATGTCGAAATGTTTTTTTCACTGATTACACCTTGTGAACACTGTAAAAAAAAAAAAAAAAAAGAGAAAAAAACCACGCGATCGAACGTCTGCTAGATACGCTGTTTACATTCGATTTGGCAATTTTTAATTTTAATTCTCATCTTAACGATAATCAAAACTCGCGATAAATATTTGGATGTAAGAATATCAATTTTTTATGGTACTGTGATATATTTACAACAACCGAGAGATTAAATACCGAGAATTAAAGCGCACTTCGAAGAAGCACTTCGCGTGTCACCGAAAGAGAGATTTCTGACTCGTGCATTCACGGTAATCGCCGTTACAGACCGAAAAACTACCGGCCACACTGCATTTACCCGCACCGTCGTCGTTTCTCTTTCTCGGTCTCATTTTTTTTTTTTTGTTTTGTTCGCGCCAATTTCCTCGCCGTGACCGATAACAAGACCATTCAACGCTTAAGAGCTTGCAAACGTTTCCCCCGTCCAATCAGTTTACATTGTTGAATTCGTAGGCGCTATCCCGCGTCACGTCTCGACACACGCGGTGTAAGATAAAAGCAAACACCTACATAGTAGTCGGCTATTGACGCGAGTACGCGTACGTAACCACTTTCTGTCATTTACTGCGCGTGTCGCAATTGCCGATGCATCTGACGCGAAATTACTCTGATGAAAATTGAAACTGTCGACTTCGCGTCGCACGATGCCTACTCATTAGAACGGCGCCGTAACTACGTCAAACGTTCATTAAAACGAACTTTATTAAACAAAGTTCTCGAACAATCGTTTTTATTATTTTCGCGCAATAAAAATGTCTCTCCAACAGTAATTCCCGCTAATTGTTACGTGTTTTGTGCGCGTAGAAAGTAGAATAATACAAATAACTTGAAATAAGCTGGACATGTGCTTTTTTTTTTTTTTGACAAGTGCGTTTAGCACTTACGCGCGGATTACGCTCTAATCGGTTAAGAACGCGGTCAAGGACCGAGGTTCCGTTCAGCTTGGTCTCTTCTTCTTACATTTGTATCATATTTCTTCTATCAATACGTCACTTACATTAATAACCGCATTAATAATTTATAAGCGCAAATTTCATCTAACATTTAATCACATTGTCAGATTAGAATAGTTGAAAGATTGAAAATCTCTTACGTTGTTAATTGCAAAGAATTGCTTTAACGCGACAACAACACTTTCGTCGTCAAACGTATCGTCGTTTTCATTTAAATTGCAAAAAAAAAAAAGCTTAAGATGCGTCATCTTACCCCCGAGTTACCTTGTACATCGAACGTAATAAATAAAGATAGGTGCCACCATCCAAGATGGAGCATGTTCTCTCGCGACGTTACAGCGAGTTGTCAGTGATGCATAGTACAAATCATGTCGCGCACAAGATAGAGAGATCTTATGTCTGAAGTTTCCTCTTACGCGCGCGCGCGCACACACACACACACATACACACACACACACACACACATAAAGCCAATAACAGACTGTCGAGGAAGTCGACAGTGTGTCGACGACAGGTGCGCATTCAGCATCCTCGAGGATCATCCTCAAGGCTATTGCTTTTGTCTACGTATTCCTGATACGCATTCAAAATGCATACTCGTGTAATTCAACTCTCTTTACGTTCTCTCGACGTACCTTTTTTCATCGTGTTTGCAACACACTCCGCGCGCACAAGAGCGGCTGTAATGCAATTCATAAGACTAGTTTCGTCTCCGAAGACTAGTTTCGTCTCCAAACCATTCTTTCTCTAAAACCCTGTTTATGCAAAAAAAGTGATATAAAGAATGAAGTTTTTGTAGTATAGAAAGAAAAATAGTTCGACTTAAGATTTTTAATTTAAATCAAGTGTTA
>QVNW01003554.1:0-21057 GCA_014825475.1 Pseudomyrmex flavicornis
ATTTTTTTTATTTTTATTTTTTTTTATTTTCTAGCGAACCTTATGTGTGTACATCACTCGTATGAGACAAATCGTGTCCTTTTGTCTTTGCTTCTGTTGTCACGCTAGGTATTTGCCTGTGCGATTTAGATCGATATCGCACACGGCGAGGAATATTACGAAGGTGTTTATTGATATTTGGTCTGGTCTTCGCGCGTGGACGCTCGTACATCATCATCGAGAATTGCAGACGCTCCGATCGATTCGCAGATTTCATTCAACTGCGCGAATCGATTTTCGAGAGGAGCAACAGATGCGATTTTAGTTGAACGATCGCGTTAAACACACAAAAGAATTTGCAAACGCAAAGTAACCAGAGAGACTTTTCGTCGCCAATTTCGGGACACTTCAGTTTTTAAGAGCAAAAAGAGGAGAAGAACAAAAATGCCGGGAGGAGAGAACTGTTACATGTCTAACGCGTATTTTGCACGTGTATATATACGTGTGCAGCAAAAAGTGGGACGGAGGAGCGAAAATTAGAATTTGTCCCGATAAAATACGATACGATGGACGATCACCTCAGTGAATAATACAAAAGCAATTATGACACGCTCTGTAGTTACACTACAGAGAAATCGAGCGAAGAAGTATAAAAAAAAAAAAAAGAAATGGAACGGTATACGCGACGAGGATTTGCAAATAGATTTCTCGCGAGAAAACAACTTTTGTCATCTGACGTACTTACTTACTTTGTTTTTTTATGTATAGAATTATATCGTTTGATTCGGGAATATATTACTTTGTGTTACAATCGATAACAGATCTCTCTCTTTTTCTCTGTGTGTACACATACAGAACGCTGAGTAATCAACTGCAACTTTAAGCGGACACGTAGTCAGAAGAGAATTATTCGAGAGTTATTGATTTCTTTTAACAATGCTGCGAGAACATGTGCATATGAGAGCGTATACATAATGGGTTTGTGGATGACGATCGACATGTAATCAAAGTTCTCGAGGACAAATACGACATGTTAAATTTGTGTGTGAAAAGTGCGCATCAATACCTACAGATTAAAATTTATGTCATTGTACATTATCTGTGCGCGAACATATTTTCTTGTTAACGTATTTTTATGTAAATATGAAATTTAAATACATCATGTGACAGAATACACACACACACACACACACACACACACTTTCTCTTTCTCTCTCTCTTTATAAATTTTTATACATTTGGTACATTTAAAGATATTATGCAATAGTTGCAAATTATATATTTCAACAATGATATTTGCAAGTATTATTGTGGACTTACTTTTGCGATTGATTTTATTTTATTTTATGTTTTACTATTCCTTTCTGAAAAGAAATTAATCGCACGAACTCATCACAATCAGATCTTTCACGTTAAAAGAAAGGTCGCCTTTCATTATTATTTTTCCCCGAGCTTTCTTGCATAATTTTCTAATTATAACCACGAGAACGAGGTTATCGTCGTTCGTTTCCGCGGATCGCAAAAATCCCGTCACTCAACCTGCAATTAAACTGTCAGTCGCTGTCGTTCGACAAAGAACAACAGTTGCGCCGCAATTAACGACGATTTTATCGACGATGCACGGCGCGGGCGACACAACAACGGCGGAATGAATCCGCGCTTTATTGTTTCCACCGCGAAATAAATCACTCTTGCCTCCGTGTTCTCTTCTTAATGAATCATTCATTTTCAGCGCTGCTAAATGCAGCGAGATTCTCTGATTTCAGATGCGGGGCATCGAGTGATCTGTGTAATAAAAATTATTGATACAACTCGTATTACGCGATCAAGCGCTAAACACACTGGGAATATAAACTAGACGCGCGCGCGAGTGGCCTACTTTCTGTGAATAATATAATTGCGAGCCACGCCAGATACATCCGCGTTATCTGGGTATAATGTAAAATTACCTGCGTATTACATGTAAAATTTTATTCTCTGTATATGTAAAAAATTTTATATACATAGAGAGAGAGAGACTTCTTTTATATCATTATGGAATTTCTTCATGTGGTTTTTGATAGAAAAATTATTTTTAGAAATAATCGACCTCAACATTCCTCTTTTTTTCACTTTTGAATTACTAGATAATTTACTTGTTTCAATAGTAATAGTATATTATTAATTATATTATTAATAATTTACTTATTTCAATATTAATAGTACGTTATTATTATATGTTATTAATATAATCCCTTTTTTTTTTTTTTTTATCACGACTTATATATTTTTAGTCTTCTGTTTTCTCTCTCCATTAGATACTAGATGATACGCATAATATTACGTATATGCATGACGTATATTGAATTGATTCGTAAATAAATTTCGATTCATCAATAATTGATCTCTTCCGAGATGATTCAAAGTTTCTGCAAGTTCCCCCATCTAATGACTTTACCATTTACCTTACTTTATCACGTACTTACTTATGAATCAGGTACTTATTTATGATTCAGTCTAATACGGTTCGAATTTGTATCAACAAATTTCGCGCACGCAATTCCGATATATATACTATAAATTTCAAATCACGATCCAAATTGTTTGGAGAATTCGAGAATATCTGTAGTCTGTGAGTAATCTCGCGAATAATTTCGCGAACCGAGATTATCCGGATATTCTCAATTCTGAATCGCTTTTATATACGGCTCCTACGTGTAAGATTGTAGTTGAATATCAAGGAACGTCCTATATATATATGTATATATATATATATATATATATACACATATATATATATGTATGCACACATAGTGTACACACTTATTCTGTGACGGTAAAAGAGTATATAAATTTCCATACACTGTTAGCATTACTTTCCCCGAGATTTTTCTCAAAGATAAACCGCGTTTCTGAAAGATTCTTTTGAAGCGACGTCGGTCTGACGTACCTATATACGCGGACGATACGCGAAACGTCGGAGAAAGAGATGATGCTCACGGTTTTTCTCAACCAGCGCGTCTCTCGCGTTACCCACAGGTCACGACGTCGGAAAGCGGTTGAAATCTTCCGATGTTCGAACATATTATGGCCGAGTCGAGGGAATCGATTCGACGCAACAGGCGGAAGGAAATAATATCCGTTGCGGTCAAACTGACCGGATTGCCTCCCTCTCCCCTCGCTCCGCGTTCATTTCCGTGCGCGATATAACTTCCAAAAATTAATACACCGAGAGAGAACTGTAATTACGCAATATTCCGCCCGTGTAGTTTCGACATTTGGTAGAAATTAAGTTCGGAAAAAAGAGGATTGCTAAAACGCCTGAGATTACTTGTTTTTTCTCTCTCTCTCTCTCTCTCATAGAAAACACACACTCATTGATCCGCAAACTACGGGAACAAATGTTACTTTCGCACAGATGATTTACTTACAGGGAGAGCTGAGGATATAAATAATTAGTTTGTTAAAAACGCGAATCTCTCGCGAGAGAGCGACAGTTTTAAAAGGGATAAAAAAGTCTCAAAAAAAAAAAAAAATAAATAAATAAAATTCGTCTTTCACATTCTTTGTTTCAGTTACGAAACGATCTTCTCGCAAATTTAATTTTTACCTTCTTATTCGGGGAGGACTGTGTGATGTCGCGTCGCTTTTGATGTCGCGCGTAATTAAAGTGTGCGTAGTCGCTCGCATTTACATCGTGACGTAATGGTATTTGCCGGCAGAAGCTTTAAATGACGTTGCTAATTTATGGCGATACTCGCGGCGTCGCGATCTTTAGGTCTCGCGCGGTTTCACTATTCATGCAAAATACGACGGTAATACGGTGGAAACGAGAGTTTCCTGGCTTTTCGTTTCTTTGATGCGTGTAGAAAGGAGCCGGAGCGGAATGAAACGACGTTGAAAAGCACATCGGAGCTACCTCCCCGCGATGGGAGTCGGATCGCACGGGCGCCGGATTGCGCGCGCCCGGTGTGTCTGTCTGACCATACGACGGATTTATTCACTGCGAGTCTCCGCTGATCAGTTATTCATCAATGTGTAACACTTATATGATGCAGCTTTACTTGCAGCTGAACTTTACTTCTCTGCGTATAAAACATTTCTCTAAAAAAGGGAGCGTAAAAACACGCTTGCGTTCTGAATGGAAAATCGTTGAAAGGTTTGAAAAAAAAAAAAAAAAAAAAAAATTGCTCCTAAAATTAATCCGTCGAATGCGAAAAAGTATGTAGTATATGTAATACAAGTTTTATCTCGTTATTGCTTCGTTTGTTCGAGCGGAAGAGCTTTTACGAGCAAATGTATTTTGCGTCGTGTTTAATTCTTTTAAAGCGAACGAAGAAAAAGAGAGCGCGACTCGAGATTAAATTCAGAAAGAGTGGAAATGTGATAAGAGTACAAACGCGCGACTGTATATACTAAACACAATCAACCTGCTATTATTCATGTTCGCCGTGAATGTGTGTGTGTGTGTGTGTGTGTGTGTGTGTGTGTGTGTGTGTGTGTGTGTGTGTGTGTGTGTGTGTGTGTTCTTATGGGAAAAATATTTCGCAAACGTAATTTACGCGCGGAAAGTCGATTTAAAAATACATGAGGTGTAAAATATGTCTCGCGCGCGAGTGTTAATTGAATGCTAAGAAGAGAAGCCGCGAGTTAAAATTCGAGAGATGCGTTGCAATTAAATAAATTTAAGGTTTTCGTTGAGAGAAAATGTTGAGAGCTAATCTGATTTTCACGTACTCGCGAAACAACTTTGCGACACTGGTTTTATCGTTTCTTCTCGCGCAAACGTCAAAAATAAATAAAAAAACTTCGGAAAAGGATGAAAGAAACAAAAAAAATCTCTTGGAAATATGCAATGCAATTAATTATTCGATTATTCAGCGAAAGATATATTTAAGTCGCGAATCTCTGTATCTCGTATTATTTTCTGTATAAATTTTCGGGGAGATCTAACGTGTGTTTTTGTTGGGTCAGTTACACGGAGCGCGATGGAGTCGGATGTAACCGCATTGCTCTTGTTGCCCTGTGTGTGAACGATGAAACCTGTTCCTGGAAGATAAATTGCAACGCAAATTCCCATTTTCTTTTTTTTTTTCTTCTTTTTAGCAACGAGAGACTTCGCGCGCGAGAAAGCATTTGTTTATTTAAAAGCGCTCGAGAGACAGAGTTTCTCGAAGTAAAGTATTTACTTTCGAGGGAATGACATAACAATTTATATAATTATGACGGAGATTTAAATACGAAGAAGAAGAACTTGATTAACGTCCGTCTCGATCACGAGAGCTAAGCTTTCATAATTGAAAAACATCTCGTTCGAAAAAAAAAGTAAATAACAATAATAGAGAATAAAGTTAATGACGATCCTGTAGATTCGCAGAGGTGCATCTGCGCGTAAGGACCTGTCGTGCGAGCGATTTGATCAAACGTCCATCATGTTTTTACGTACTTTCGCGTGTATTAATTACATATCGCGTAACGAATTGCGGAGCAAATAACAGAGCGATATTTGTTGACAAAACGTCTATTAACTTTACGATTGACTGAAACCAATCGAATTTTTAGTGTGTATTTTGGAAATTGGTCGATCGCGCGAAGGTTTTCTTCTCTTTTTTTTTTATAAATAAAAGTACTCCACACGCGACCATTACAAGCGTTATAAGCTCGTATATTCCGTGCTGCCACGTATCTCTCGAACCGTCGTCGCAACTTTTCACAGTGTCTGATCAGATATGTATCATAGAAAAATATTCTTGAAACGCGACGCCGCGGCGTTTTCGCACACGAGCAGTAGGTAGTTCCGTGCCGTAAGTCCTACTTTATCAAGTGTATTGTTTTTTTTCTCGATAATCGCATTAACCGCACAATAAATTGTTTTCTATGTTATTACTGCCTTGAGATTTACTTTAACGCGTGTGTGCGTGTGTGTGTTAACGAGAGGAGTCGACAGTAAATTCCAGAGATAAAACGGTGCACAGGAAAATTGTACCACGATACAACAGTCAGTGGTGAATTATGTGACATCGCGCATCGATCATAAAAATTAACAAACCAAACGTCATATTTGAAAAATGTATATTTTTTGAACAGTTACGTTCCGGATTGAAATTCTTTATTTTTGTCATTTTATGTATATTCATAAAGCGTTGCTGTGTGCAATTATATTAAAACATATTAAAAAGTCAATTATTCCCAACAGCGTGATATTAAAATTAAAAAGGCGAAGCATGCAAATTGCAAAATATTTTATCTCGGAGACGCGCGCTCGAGGAAAAATAAAAAAAAGTGAATTAATAACGCAATTATTATTATTTTTTTCCACAGAAGGAGCTATCGTCCTCATGCTTGGCAGCGATTTTCTTGGAATCACTTTAAGTAAGTAAGTAAAATAAACATTTTCTCAATTATTACCTCTCCTCATTATTATTTCCGTCGTCGTCGTCGTCGCGATACGAAATGCAAATATACAAGAAAACTCGTTCGACAGTGAAATTTATACTGTGTAACTATGCGAACCGCTTGTATAAACTTCCTCATTTTTACATGTTTTGCGTATTTTTCAAATTGTTTCTCTTGCATAAATAAGTGAGGCTTTTGTGTACATTTATGCGCGGCGAATATATATATATATATATATATATATTAACGAAAAAATAAAATAAAAACAACACACCCCGAACGTACTCTTTTTTTTTTTTGTCAGAAAAAAATTTCCAACAATTTTATTTTGTATCGCCGCTCGCGCGTGGCACGGCGCGCGAATTGAATTTTTGTTTGCAATACGCACTCGATACATTTGTGCAAGGAACACCGTATTGCGAAAGGTATCACTTCACGGGGATGGATTTGTTTATTCACGTCGAGGGACGATATCGAATGGCAGTTTTACTCGCCTCGCTGCGCGCGAAACGTAGTTTCCCGGGCCCGACGTTTTGAACTCCACGTCGAATGGATTGGAGAGAATTTCGTGCCGCAGAGAACGAGAGAGACGTGGTTTTGAATATTAACAAAACATATCGCGCGTATCTGTCGCGAAATTCGAAACTTGTGTGTGTGTGTGTGTGTGTGTGTGTGTGCGCGCGCGCGCGCGCGATCGGGGTCCACGTGCTTATGTGCCATTTTACGGAGAAAATTTCGCGAAGAAAGTTTTGATTATGTGTCGCGTTTTTCTCAGAGCCTTCCCTCGAGCATGGGCTCGAGCCGGAGATCAGGATCCGGCGGAAACCGGGCGAACGCCGGGGTTCTTAAGGAGCGCGCCAACCTGTCGTTCATGCTCGTCGTCATGTTCTTCGCCGTGTTCGGTCTGATCGTCCTTACGGAGATATTCCTGATCGACGAGAGGCGCGGCGTAAGCATTGGCAGCACCGGCGTACTCGGGCGCCACAGGAACGGTCATCGATTGCCAGCTGCGCCCGATCGTCCGGATTACGGCGAAGTGGGAGTAAGTTTTTAGAGATATAAAGGAGAGCTTTGTGTGTCCTCTTTCTCTCTCTCTCTCTCTCCTTTATTATTCTTCTTTCCTTCTCTTCCGTAACAATTTATATAACTTGGTTCCTCAGCCGATCCCACACAACGACGCCACTTTAATTGCTCTTTCCCTCCTTCCAGACAAGAAATCGATTCCTAGTTTCTTCTTCTTCTTCTCCTCGCGCACGTTGTCCGAAAAATAATACTTTCTCGCTGTTACCCACTCGACAGACGCGCAATGTTAAAGACAGCGAGTCGCGGAGATAACTTTTTTTATCCTCAAATAAAGATATAAACTATCTATATTTCGTATCGATATATTGATAAAATAAAAAAGCGTGGTGTGGTCATCGCGATGGAGAAATAAAAGTTACGAAGTCGCGTCGAGCGCAATATCCACGGAGCAATTAGCGAGTCCGATAATTTGGTATTTACATAACTTTGTTTCCGATTTTCCGCGCGGCGAAAAGATAGAAATCTTTCGGGCATTTAACTCTCGTAATTATACCAATGGCCGGCGGCTATGACGGAGAAGAAGAGAATGGAGGAAACTTGGGCACGGAGCCCGGTTGTTCTCGAATTCCCGTGCCCGCGGCACAATTCTTTAAAGTAACTTTCCGGAAAACATCTTCTCCGGTTTCCTTTCTGGTAATCGAACCGACGGATATTCGGTACGGGAGAACAAAAAAGGAAGTCCGAGAGAATTTTTTTTTTTTTTTTTTTATTCAGAATTTTCTCTTTTTCTCTCTCGGGAGCGAATTTTACTCCGCGTGGCGTAAAGCCGCTTCGAAATAAATTACGCAATTAGCATATTAATGCGTGTAATGATCAAGTTGCTAACGAAATAAAAATGCGGCTGGGGAACGAAGTATGAGCTCGCGCCACTTTTTGCATTATAGTTTATTAAAACGAGAGAGCGCGCGCGTACATACGTACAACACAACGCGCGCGCGCGCGCGCTAGCACGAGAAACAAGAAATATATTCATAAGAAGAAGAGCTCGGTAGCTGCTGGAGGACTAAGTAAGTTTCAAGATTTATAATACTAAAATTTATTTGTAAAGAAAGAAGTTTTCTCTCCGGGGAACGATTCTGCAATATTTATATGAAGTATACAAAGGACAAAGAGAGCTACATATATTGTGTGTGTATGTGTGCGCACCGCGTTAATCCCTTTATCCATTATAAATCCTCCCTCCCTCTCTCTCTCTCTCTCTCTCTTCGGAGCAATATAATCCTCTCAAAGTATTTTCCACTGAAAGCCACAAGCCTCTCCTTCTCGGGGAGGCTCAAGGAAGCGGCGACTTTCGGCGTACGTCGTTCGTTCTCTCCGCGAAAAACACGAACAAAGTAAAAACATATAGCAGTCGAGGCAAGATTCGAGCAAAAAGGAAACTTGAGCAAACCATACGACATCGATTTTTCGGCGGACGTCTTCCGGCGCCGTTTTCTTCTACTACCTTTCTCTTATTCGCGATGCCTGTTGCGACGCGCGCGCGCGTCTCGCGTATATAGTTTATGCACCCTCGCCGTCTGCTGCGGAACAATGATTCACCTTCCCCGCGGAAGAAAGCGGAACGAAGGAGAAACAGCCGACGGGAGACAACGAGACGCCCCCAACGTGGCGTCGGAAAAGACACACGAGCGACGTAAGAAAAGTTTAAACGGATACGAGTGAGCGGCCACCTGACAAATTAGTTTGCTCGATCCCGCGGAACTTTCTTCATCCGTTTACATCTCTTCCGTCGCGGCATCACCTCGCCGGGGGTGAGAGAGAGAGAGAGAGAGAAGCTACGCGCTTTGAAACTCTTCTCCTTCTTCTCGCAAGTCAACCGTTTCTTAAAAATCTTCGGGCTTAAAACTCTGTCGAACTCGCGAGCTGAATTTCTGAGGTTTCGTCGCGTGTTCGTCGCCGCGAGTTTCTCGCGCGTGAATTTTTTTTTACATCAGTAATATTGCGATTACTAACGACGAGGATATTTCTCTTGTTTTCTTTTTCTTTTGTTGACAATCAGAATTAACGTGCGATATGTAGTTATGAGATATCGAACGGGGAGAGTAAGAGAGTGATCACAACTTTGATGTTTCCCAGGCCGAGGATTATGCAGGTTTGAAGGGTAGCTTCGACGAGCACGTTGGTTTATTAGTTCACGGCGAGGATGGGGCACAGAAGACCGTACACACGGATCCACGTGGCTTACCGAGCTTACCGCCCAGCTTGGAGGCCCGTTTGCCGCAGCTAGATCAGAATCTGAAGGTCACGCATGCCGAATGGTTGCCAGTCACCAACACGAGGTTCGTCGGTTTGCGTGCGTGCCATAATTATCGCCATAATTTAATGTTTCTTCTCGTTTGAATCTTTCTATTTTTCCAGCACACGTTCCATTCTTGTTTCTTCTAATAAAATTTACGAAATAACTTAATGATGTGCGTTGCGTGTTTCGAATATCCGCGCTTCTGGAGAGTTGAATAGGCGACGACACGCAGTACGTTTCTTTCAGATTCAAATTCTTCGTTTACTCGGCGTACTTTGACGATCGGGACAAAGTTAACGGCGCCGGCATGCCGCCGGGCAAAAGTCAAGGTGTGGTGCGTGTGATCAGCGCTACCAAGACCAGAAGCCCGGAGCGCGTCTGGTGCAGATTGTGGTACCGACAGCAAAACGGTGGGAACGTCACTGCCTCGGTAACAGTAGCTGCCAAAGTTAAGGTAGACCACACACACACAGATCGAATTTTTTCGATCATCGTTTGTGCTCGGGCAACGCGACGAGTATCCACGTCTTTCTGCGTGACCTTTCAGGTGATCCGGGAAAATTGGAATCTCAAGTACAGCGCCTGCTTCGTGATTTGTCCGTTGCCCAAAGAATCGCCGACGACGGAGAACGTGCCGGAAGCAGTCAGTGTCGTGGCGCGACTGCGAGCCGCCCCGACGAATCGCATTCTCATTCAGAATCGCCACGAAAGCCGCGCGAATAACAAAGAAGCTCTAGCTATTTGCGTCAAACCTCTGCATTATTATTACAACAGGGTACGTTATTTGTTATTGAAGCAGCGCGCCGTTGAATAACAAATGAGTTTCGCTTACTTACACACGTCGAGAAATACTTTTGCCACGCGAATGTCAGACGATAAGAAGCGACATATTCGCAGCGGCATAATTAATTTTACTTCGCTAACGCACAACAATATATCGTATAAAATCGCGCAAATAATATGCAATATCACTCTTCAGGACATTCAAACATGCGGAATTGAATGTTTTTCATCAAACGGTGTGAAATAAAATATGGCATGCGATTTCATCACACAGATTGCAACGAAGTTGCTGCGTCACTATCTGGTGCATTTAAACACATGTGTTATAACAGGTCCTGCAACTAGTGGAATTTATCGAGTTGCACAGACTTCTGGGCGCAACCCACGTCACTCTGTATAACGATACCGTGGGCGCGGCGGCCAGTTGCGCGCTGAAATATTACGAGACCAAGGATCTAGTTACGGTGCTGCCGTGGCATCATCTCGACATGATTTCCCAACGGGAAATTCGCACGGAGGGCCTGTTTGCGGCGCTTAACGATTGCCTCTATCGATCTATGTACAAGTACGAGTACGTCGCGCTCGTAGATCTCGACGAATACATTATACCGAGACACAACGACACCATTATAGACCTGTTAAGGTATGATAATTTCTTCACGTTTGAAGACCAACAATAACCATTCTGTACTTTTATGCAGACGGCGCTTAAGTAGACGATAGATAAGATTGTGCATAAAAAAACGTATTTTCTAATAATTTCCAACAAAAGACACAAAAACCGATATCTTGTACTCTGCAATTGTCTAATTATTGTTGTCGAAAAGAGAGAAAGAGCGTTTGCTATTTCTTGTTGCGTTAATTATTTGTTATACAGATGGATGGGAAATCGGATCAACGTCAGATCTACAGGCGCATTTTCCTTTCAAAACGCTTTCTTTTATTTGCAATGGGCCGACGATCCACTCATCGCGACCAGTCACACACCCACCGAAGCCGGTCTGATCACTCTGAGGAAAACGCGACGTAGAACCAAGTTGCACCCGCACAAGCAACGATCCAAGTATATCTGCAAGCCGCAGGATGTGGTCGAAGCGGGCAATCACTTCGTCTGGGAGTTCATCCCGGGTCACGGAACACTGAACGTGCCCTCCGACGCCGCCATTCTGCACCATTATCGTGTCTGCGAGTTCGGCGGCGACGACTGTATCAAAACGCAGTCTACGGTCGACAGGACGGCCTATAAGTACAGAGATCGGCTTGCCGCGAACGTCGACAAGACGTGGACGGAGCTGCGCGCCGAATGTTCGCTACCGGATCTCGACCCGGTCCCGGTGTTAACGCCGCGAATCAAAGTCAATCCTCTCGGCAAGTCGGTCAGGTAGCGAAAGACCATGATAGAAATTATGTGGGACATTGGCAATTTTACCGGTACGCCGAAAGTCGCGAGGACCTATTTCTACAATTACGGCGGCTCTTAGTTCTTGTCTCTTAGAACTTGAAAGCCGCGCGCAACAGAGAAAATCTGTTTTTTGTTTGTTTGTTTGTTTTTTTTTTTTTTTTGGCAAAATTCACGTGTTGCGAGATATAATTCTTACACACAGTGGCCTGCGTTTTTAAATTTTGCGAAACATATAGGAAGATACGCCTAATAACGGGAATTAATAGAGACTGTCATATTAAAAAAAAAAACCTGAAAGAAATGACCGCAGCGTTTCCAACTGAAAACGCGAATTAATATCATATTTTTCTACGTGACGGATTTCTGAATGGCTGTTGGAAAAGTCTTAAGAGAGACGAGTTTCGTCTCTCTTTTTTTTAATGCTACATTAGTAGTGCTTCTCTCTTACACAATTTTATACAAATTCTTGTATCTGATATCGTGCAACTTTTCTTCGCACAACAAATGTAATCATTTGCGACAAATCATACAGTTGTTGAATAAGAAGGAGTTGTATTACGGAAGGCCTAAATCACGGGCTAAAAATAAAAAGAAAACAAAACACAGCTGGCGATAAAATACAGTGTGAGCACACAACGTTAAATATTATCTGTATATTTGCTCTTGTATTTCGAGTAAAATTTTCTCTCGTTTTGTTTAAAGTACTTGTAAATCCGTACATTGTATCTTATGCATATCCCATAGAATCAACAATTAGCATAGCGAAATGTATGTATAATATGTATTTAGGATTACATTAGAGAGAGAGAAACATACGATCTACGAAGACAGCTTAGAAACACGTATAATATTTTCGAGGAAATATTATATTACTTCAGATTCCATTCGTCGGAGAGATTTAGGACATTTAATTCGTTAAAATGTGAATTTTGTTCCAACCAAAAAAAAAAAAAAAAATATAATATATATGGAAAAGTTTACGAAGTTTGATTTTTTTTATATAGAGGGAGACAATTTGTTTCGTTTATTTATTTCATTTTATAGAGGGACAAAAATCCATAAGATATGTAAATTTTGCCACACTGGATTCTATTAGTTTTATTTTCGATTATTGCTCTATGGAGCAAAAAACAAACGATGATTATTTCAAATAACAAATGCTAAAGGTCTTTCTATTGAATCTTTCATACGCACAAGTGAATACACACAAGTCGATGGTGAAGTTGCACACGCAAGCGAACTTAGTAAAAAAAAAAAAAAAACCAACGCGTTTCAAATACTGTAGATTACTTACCTGCAGCCAAAAAATCGATACTTAACACTCCGCTGTGTAACCGACCACACTCACACACACAGCACAGTCTTTCTACTTTATTAAAAACTATGAAGGTTCACATTTCTTACGCGCGCGCACACGCATAACCACACATTTATGTATATATGTGTATACACGTACGTTAATACGTACACGACATTTAAGAGATAAGTTAAAGAACATACACGTGATCGGTGCTCGAAAACGTATTCGACATTGACAAATTAATTTGTTGACAAAACGAATAAATATAATAGGACAATATACATGTACGCACCAGACATATACATGTCTCTCTCTTCTCTTCGTTGCTTATCAGAAAAACTACAAAGTAGTTATTTTCAAACATTTAAGTTTTTTTTCACAGTCATTTGAAACGTTAAATATATTGTTGACGAGCAAATTATATCTATAAAGAAAAAAGGTTCCAAAAGTGAAATGCAGGAAAATGTAATGCAGAAATTTTCTGTTATCTAGCGCTGAATATTGAGAAACTTCAAAAACTCTTTTCTTACATATATTTCATATTTATAATACGTTCATGTTTACAATATTATAAATATGTTTCGAATTTATATGTACCATATGTATTTATTACGAGTTACATTGCATTGTGTGGTTTTAAGTTTGTGATTTGACATTTTTGTTGACAAATACATAGTTTTTTCTTTCTTACAAATTTCCGTTGTTGTATCTTACAAGAAAAACCCTAGACGATATATATATATATATATATATGTGTATATCAATAAAGAAACCATGTTACCTTAATTAAAAATCATCGTCCGAGTGTCTGTCTATCTTGCTGACAGATCGCTTTTCCTGACCGGTCTTGTAGCCGGCGATGTCCGCGGCGCCGACGGAATTCAAAAGATCCTCGTCATCGTCGTCGTCGAGATCGCCGTCAATCAGTAAATCGCTGTCGCTGTCCAGCGAGCCGTCACTGACATTCGATTCTTGAATCGTGCCTCTTTGCCGTCCGGACATGCTGCCGTAGATACGCCGCTGAGTATATTGCATCTTTGATGCTCTCGCGGTATCTGAAATGTGTTCAGTTTGTTACTTCAAGAAAAATTCAATTTTTTTTTTTCTATTATTACAAAGTCTGAGATGTTGTTGTTACGTACTTGGTTTGACCTGAGCGGACTGACCGGCAGTTCTTTCTGCTGACGCAGCTTCGGGATTTGTAAGGGGAGTAACTAAGGATTCTTGAAGATTCGTGCTGAATATAGAATCGTTTCCTTCCATCATACTTTCGAAACTCGAATCCTCGGCTCTCATTTGCTCCAGTTGCTTTTTCGTTGCAGCTTGTCTGTTAATGAGAAGAAGTAAATAATTAAAAGAGTAATGAATATATACGCATATAAAATTATATATATATATATTTTTTTTTTTTTTTTACATACAATTAAAATTCTAACTAAAGAAATACGCTTCTGACAGATACACATTACCGTCTTTCGAATCGTTCTTGCTCCGCTTTCGCCGCATCTTCGTACACGTGTTCCAAATACGCCAGATAACGAAATTTCTGCAAATACTCGTCATACAAAGCTCTCAATTCAACCTCGAGCTTTTCAAATTCCTCCATGAATGCCGGACGAACTTTTTTCAACGTCTGAAGTCTCTTTTGATTTCTATCGAGTTCCGTCCGTCGTCTCTCGATTCTCGTGTCCAAGTTCTGTTCCGTATCCTGTGAGAAATAAATTTGAAGATGCAATTTTCGCAATTAATTCCGAGAGTAGAAATAAATTCGAATACATTTTCCGTTAATTAATTATTTGTTGTGACTCTAGAAAAGTATTTGCTGTACAGAGAGAAAACAAACTCTCTTTCAACGGATCATAATTTTAATACGCGAGTATAAAACAATTGTTACCTTAACATTATCGATTTGCTTCTTGGTCTCGTCAATTTCTTTACGCGTGCTCTCGATAACGTCTTTTAACGCAACTTCTATTTCCGAGGTATCGAATTGTCGAGCAACCTTGGTATTGCGAATCTCGCGAAGATCCACTTCCCGGCCAAGCAAATCAAAGAGAGTTGCCCCATTGATGGTTAACTGACTGGCGAGCTGCCGGGTGGTTTTCAGTTCGTTGATTTTATCAGATATGTCAAAGTTTATCGTACTCTGATTGCTATTCGGTCGAGTTTGCTCGATGCTGGTGCTATTTTGCGCGTCGTACAGCAATGTGGTTATTTTCAACATTTCCTTCACCGCGTAACCGTCGGCTTGATACAGCTTCTTCGTGTTTAGCCTCACGTTCGTTTTCACAGCCTGTGTAATGGAATATTGTGTAAATTTTTCTTGCGCAACAAAACATTTATTCAATGTTAAACATGTAAATTGTTTCATACATTCTACCTTGCTTCATCTGTGAAGCTTCTTTTTCACTAAAAAAGTCTTTTTTATCGAAGAAACATTTAACAAACTTATCTTTAATTATCTTAAAGATACGTACAGAAACTAAAAAAATAAATAAATAAATACGCGATATATTTCAAGCGATATGTTGGTAATAAATTTTATTAATTTACTAAAAATAACTCACACTTCTATACCAGCTTTTCGAAGAAAAAAGTTATACTTATGTGACATCTGTTGTTACCATAAATTCAGCGACACTTCGTATCAGTGCCACGCGTTGGTCCTCGGTCTCGTGATCGCTCGGTATATCGACATCTGGGTCGAAACGTTTCACCAGCCAGACAAGAATTTCCGCGACCAGAGGGAAATTCGGCGCGCGAAAATTTGCGAGAGAGATCAGCCTCGGATAGCCCAGCACTCGCATCATCTCCGTGAAATCTATCGTGAAACAGATCGCGCGCGTTCACAATTTTATGTTAGATGGGATTTTCGCTCAACTACATGCAGATAATACGCGTCTGAAAATACATGTGTCAAACATTTACGTACTCCGTAAATCGCGATAAGACATTTTCCCTCAGAAGATGAGAAAAACTCAGACTCGCAGACCGCTGTGCAAAGTCGGAACGTGGCTGTCAGACCCGCGGACATGTGTTTTCATTTTCGCGGTAAATGTTACCATAGAAACCTTCCCCTGTCGTACATGTTATATGTGTACATCCTCATAACGTGGATATTGAGAATAAAGGAAAAATACGTACGAAATGTAGAAATCGTTACTGAATGATAATATCTACAAATATAAGAAAAAGTTGCACGTGCAACAATAATATAAGTTGTGTTCGCTATTTGTGTAAATATTATATATTGTGTATATATATATATGTTTGCACATATATATGTTTGCAGTATATTTACTAAAGATATATAAATAAATAATAATTGCATTTACAAAAAACAGAGAACAGCTGTTAATTATAAATAATTTTAATTTGTTTAAATATTTGAAATTTCTCTCTTGCAATTTCGATGCTAATCGATACGAGAGTTGAGTGTGTATAGAGGCATATCTCGCATTAAAATGAATCGAAGTCGAAGCAGCAGTCGCCATCTAGTGACAAAACCGTAACGAGCACCTTCTCGACGGCTTTGTTATTTCATCGTGTTCGGCGCTAGATGGTATGGGATACCGTCGATTCTCGAAATCAAAGATCGATATTCACGTGCAATAGAATCGAATCTCGAAAATTTAAGATCGTCTTAAAGTTTATCTTAAAATGTTGGAAACGAGACGTTTTTGTTATAGATAAAAACTATTTTAAAACCTTTATCACGGTTTCAAAATCATGATTTAATCGCAAGTGATAAAATCTACTGTTGTACAAGTGTCGTGTTCGTTCTTCAACATAATCATTATCAATAATACATGGGACATCAGAACAGGGTAGATAGATATGACATTCAAAGTTAGAAACAAACAAACAAGCAAGCCGAAGTGAGAGAGGCAATAAGCAAACAAAAAGTCAGTCGTTGTTTGGTGCGCGACAAGCAACAAGGTTTAATATCGAAAACAAGAAACGCACATAAGTAACCGATCAAAAGTTTGAATTTCCTGAAATTGCGGAATAGAATAAAGCCAGAAAAATCTACTAAAATGACGCGCGTCAAATTCCTCAACGTCTCACATTCGATATTGCATATGCAACGCGCCAGACTGACGAAAAGTAAATTTTCGACCGTGCTTAACGAAAGAACGCACGAGTTGCTGCAATACACGCGGCCAACCGAAAATATTCCCGGTCCAAGAGCAATACCTTTATTTGGCAATTGGTTTAGATTTATACCTCACATAGGTAAGAAAATTCTTTCCTCACACGCCTTGAAACTTTTATTTGTTCGATCTATATAGTCGCATTTTTTGTTCGAGAAAAGATTCAAATGTAAAATTTAAACACACGAGGTAAAACAATCAGCTCAATAACGAGTTCAGAAACATAATCCACACACACGCGCGCGTGTTTTGTCGTCTCGACATCGTGATATTATAATAAATATCTAAACTCAACTCGCCTCAACTGCATATTTAACTCTTCGCACATGACTCCAAAAAACAGATTTACCAGTTGTACAGACTGGGTCTGTGAGACCCACGCGAGTTTAAAATCGAATATCAATATTTTTTCAATTTTGTTGTTTTGAATCGAAAGTTTGAACGATTCTGCGTCGATAAAAAAAAAAACAATTTGACAAAATCTCTAGTTTTGGAGATAAAAGCGTCAAAAAAAAAGAAAAAACTACTGATTTTTACTAGAGACATCGGTTTGAAAGTGGAAGACCCGTGTCTGTATATGCGAAGGGTTAAATATACACGTGATATTTTACATTCCGGTGTGCGTGTGTGTGTTTTTTTTTTACTTTTATCTTGAACGTGACAATTCGTGCGACTTGGATTGACATAATGAGATAAGATAACGAAATTTAAAACGTGATGAACACGTGAATAACAGGTGAATTCGGTAATATGGATAATCTAATGCAATTCCACGCGCTGCACGAGAAATACGGCGACATCGTAAAGGTGGACCGCTTGTTGAATCGACCGTGCGTCTATCTGTTCTCGCCGGAACTGTGCGAAAACATGTATCGCGCGGACGGCCCATGGCCGATGCGGATTTCTTTGGAAAGCTTGCTTCACTATCGCAAGAACAGGGAACATATCTTTCGTGGAAATTACGGCCTCGCAGTAAGGTCAGAGTAGCCTGACTTGAAAGAGATGATTGATGAGAAAGAAAAGACAAAAACAAAGTCTTGTTTTGGTTTCTTTCTCTATGTTTTTTTTTTTCGTGCAATTTTCTGCAATATGCGTCGGAAAATATTACACGCGTAATGTGCCGTCTTTTCTACTGTCGCTGATGTTTTTTTTTTTTTAATTTTTATTTTTATCCTTCAGTCAGGGAAAATCGTGGCAGGAGTTACGCACCAAAGTGAATGCGCACATGATGCAACCGCAGGCAATTAAACCGCATATCTCACAGATTAGCGAGGTGACCCACGAATTCGTGAAGATGATGAGATCGTTGCGAAATCCCGAAACTCAAGAATTACCGAGTAACTTCAAGAACGAATTGTTCAAGTGGGCTTTGGAGTGTAAGCGCGCGCAAATGCGTTTGAAAATTTATTTCGACAATCCGAATAAATTCTTTATCGTTAATATTTTGTTTGTACAAAGTCCGTTAATTCTGACTTTTTGAAACTGACGACAGAAAAATCAACATTTTCTTTGCGCGTATAATAATAAGTTTTAGACGTATAAATTATTTTTACAACAGGCTCGAGCACGATAGCAATGAATTGCCGATTGGGTTGTTTGAATCCCAATCTCGCCCCGGACTCGGAACCGCAAGTAATGATTAATTCCGTAGTTGAAATTTTCAACTTGCTGCACCGCTTGGAAAACCTGCCGTCAATGTGGAAAATTTACAACACACCGGATCTAAAGCGACTGTTTCATTTGTTGGATATAATTACTGAGTATATAAATACGTTCGAATATACAGAGTATATACTCGCGCTCCCACCGTATTCCACTGCATTTATTTATATTTTTCAGAACTTCTCAAAAATATATCGAGCAGGCTAAACTTCAACAAAAAACGCACAACGATACGCAACATAGTAGCGTGTTGCAGAAACTTTTGCGCATTGACGAGAAAACGGCTCACATAATGGCGTGCGACATGCTAATGGCCGGCATTGATACGGTAACTGCGATATTTGTCTCCGGGGACATTTATTACCGATGCACACAAGCACACACACACACACACACACACACACACACTGATAAACGAACAGCTTCTGAAATTGCGATTTCTTCTACTATATAAGATAAATTAATACATTGATATTTCTTAAGCCACATCGACCATGTGTAGAAGTAAATCAATTCTAAAACAATTATGTGACCATTGAATAAATGTGGATCTTCTGCAGGTCGGCAACACGGCCGCCGCTCTGCTGTATCACATCGCAATCAGTCCAGACGTGCAGGAACAGCTGCGAAGAGAAGTAACGACCCTGTTACCGCACAAAGAGTCGCCTATTACGATAGACATCCTGAATCAAATCAAGTACGCGAAGGCCTGCATTAAGGAGTCCATGCGAATGTTACCCGTTACCAGTAGCGTCCTGAGAATCATGCAACAGGACGTTTCCATAGGAGGATACAGAATACCAGCGGGGGTACGTTTGTTCTCTTACCGTCTCTTGAAGAATAATAGAAATCGTGCGTAAAAAAAAAAATTTTAAATTGTACAAGACTTTGTGAGAGAAGTTTAGCACTGAGTGTGCTAAAAACAAAAAACGCTACTCACTTAATAGCCCTTGCTCGTATCTTTTCAGTTTAACGTTATAGCCTGTCATCACCTGATCTCGATGGATCCCACGCAGTTTCCGCAACCGGACAAATACTTGCCCGAACGATGGTTGCGGGAGAGCTCGTTATTCAAGAAGGCGCATCCGTTCGCGTACATGCCTTTCGGATTTGGTATTCGTATGTGCATTGGCCGGAGATTCGCCGAGATGGAACTTGAGACGTTGCTCTTGGCAGTTTGTATTTTTTTTTTTTTTTTTTAATATCTTTAATATTGTGTGTACGTGCTTCTACAATCTGCAATCGATCAATTATGATCAGAACTAGATCAGAGATAAACGTTTGAAGAAAAGAAAAAAAAGCACGCAAATTAAAAAAAAACGTGTTAAAAAAGCGCACATTTGTTTCTTCCAGGTTGCGCGAAACTTCCGGATTGAATGGCATCACGAGCCGCTCAAGTTCGACGCGCAACTAGTAAACACGATAATTTCGCCGATGCAATTCAAGCTCATCGATGTGTAGAAACTAGTCTCTCAGTACTTATAAGTTTGGCGTGCTGTTCGGATAATATTTTTAGCGACATAATTTATTTCACACGTATTAATAAGCGTATGCAAAAAGCTTGCACGCATATTTATATACAAAATACTGAACTTTTTTTATTTTATATAAACTCTACTTCATATATATTATTTATACATAACTGTTATACATTTGACATAGTTAACACTGAAAGACAAATATTTACACAACCGAGATTTTATGAAATAACTGCAATGTTAATTAGTTATAATAACGCAAGTGGTAATAAATATATCCTGTAATTCGATGAGTGCCTTTATTGACTATTCTCTTTCCTTTTTTTTTTTTTTTTTTTTTTATTACGCTGCTTGACAAAAGTTAATTTCAAGCAATGTGTAATATTATATAACAAAATATATTTAAATATATGTTATATACATAACCATGATTAAGCTAATGCCAGCAGAGAAAGCCGTGACTGTACAACATAATAACTATGTAAATTAATAACATATTTAGTATATTTTAAAAATAAAGAAATTAAAATTAAAAAAAAAAAACGCAGCTGACTGTTATATATATATATATATATATATATATATATATATATATATATAAC
>QVNW01003557.1:0-27674 GCA_014825475.1 Pseudomyrmex flavicornis
TATATATATATATCGAACGAAATATATCGCAAAAATGAAATTTGTCTTGATTCCATGAAACGAAAAAAAATCGAAATAATGCAACAAGAAATCCCTTTTACGGGATTCGTGAATATCCGCAGCTTTTGAAACAGAACCGTGCTTAAATCTTCGGGAACTGGAGAAATCCTATTACTTGAGCGTTTAAAAGGTGAAATAAAGACTTCCGTAATAACTAGACGTCTTTGTGTGGTCAATTTATCGTCTCGTTCATTCGTATCACACACACACACACACACACACACGCAAATTTCACCGGGATTTAGAAGTCCCACTGATCTCGGTGCTCTCGAGTTCCTCCGAGGCTAATTCCTATTGGCACGAAGCGAGTTTAACAAACTCGTTTAACCGAATTAATATCAAAGGTTTCATAAGCTGTTGCAAATTAGTGAGTAAAACGGCGAAATCAATCGGTAGTAAATTAATAAAATTACCTAATTCGCTCGGAACTTAAACTCTCAGTTCAATCTACAAAAGCAATCGCGTCACGGTTGTAATTAGTTTCGCGCGCGCGAAAAAATCTCTTAAAGGGATTCGCAGTTTCTTTCGATAACACTGTGTGAAATCCTTTCAGACACGGACAATTGTTTCTCAATTGAACTTTAAATTTAAATGTAAAAGAGCGATCTCCACGGAAACTGAAATCGGAAAAACAATTCAGTTCTTTCAAAGAAATTTTATTTTTTCTCAGAAAACTCG
Source organism: Pseudomyrmex flavicornis (assembly GCA_014825475.1). Lineage (NCBI taxonomy): Eukaryota > Metazoa > Arthropoda > Insecta > Hymenoptera > Formicidae > Pseudomyrmex > Pseudomyrmex flavicornis. Next base: position 739 of record QVNW01003557.1, read on the forward strand.
CGAGTACGCCATGGATGATATTACGTTGTCTCAACTTACGAGCCAGTTTTTCTCGTGCGTGTTCGATCGTTCCGAACTGCGCGCAAGGAACGAACTACTTATTGGAAATAAGTAGTTCATGCGCATCTGCTTTACGAGAGAACAGCGCGAACCGACGAAAGGAGCAATTTTCCGGAGCAATGGCGTGGAAAATAGATGCAACGCGTCGCGTCGTGGTAACATTGCCGACTGCTTGAGGAGTTTGCTCGTTTTTTCCCATTCTTCGGTATTGCGGTCGTCGTCGCTCGTGTCTCGTAATATCGTTCGCGAACAAAGTGTCACCCCGTTGGCACGTTTTTTTTTTGTGAAAAGCCACTAAAGTTTTAAATCGCGCTGTTAAAGCGCGCCCATTCAAATGGGCGGGAAATAACGAACGGAGAAAGTGAGTTTCGCAAGTGAGGCATCAGCGCGCGCTGTAACTCTCTGTTTTTCGGATCGTTAAAGAGACGAGAGTTTTGACAAAGTGTACTTTCATATTTTTACAGACCCCACCTTCGGGGGTAAAAATAACTGAAAACTAATATTGCGAGAGAAAACCGTAAAAATATATGTTTCGTTGAACGCACCCTCGGTACACGCGGTCGGTGTACAACGCGGTTAAATGGACGGGATATCTGGAAAGTATGTCGGGATGCTCAGTAAAAATATAATCTCCGAGGATATGAATTATTACATTCCGCCTTCTCTTCCCTTTCGGACTATTCTCGTCTTCTTGCGAGAGTGCACTTTAACGAGTAGAAAAACCCCCGTTCTATTTTCTCTTCCCCCCGTTTTGAGATACACATATGTGTGACGGAATTCTTTTGAATATTGAGCGCGCGCGCGTTTCACATACCTTCGTGTTTCACCATTGTTTTTCAAATATTTCTGCGCGCAAAAAAAGAGATTGTCTAAAAAAAAAAAAAAAAAAAAATTATGCAAAAGCAATATTAAGACTCGTCTTGGAATACAGATAGAAACGAAACGAAGGCACGACGCGAGATATATATAATACGTACGCTTGCGTGTCGCTTTAGTGTGTAACGTGACGTTAACAAAAGAAAAAAAAAACTATTATTATTTGAAAAAGAAGATATTCTAACAGCTTTAAGAAATAACAAGAATTTTAATTTTATCCGAGCACGATGTGGTATTTTTCCTTAAAATTTGTGAACACGCGGGTTGGCGTTTCCTGATTATCCGTATCGAATGTAATGAGGCAATACTATGCAAATTCAATGAACGGCCAACGTGATATAAAGATCTCGTGGAGATAGAAAGCGGAGCTACAACACCTGTAAACCTCGCAAGCAAACGGCTTCGAGTTTGCATCTTGCAATTTTTATATCGAACTATATATAATATTGCTGGTATAACAACGTTCCTTTGACGACGGGTCGCGGAATATTACCACGAATATTGGATACCTCCCCGTATTACTTTTTTTTTTTTTTGCGAAGGATAAAAGAGAGAGAGACAGAATGTTTTTGGAATCCCAACCAATCTGTCTCTCGAAATAACGAAATATGGAGAATATGAGGATACAAACTTTTCTCTTTGACGTTGCCGAACTTGACGTTTGCCTGAAAAAGCGGCCGCGCTCTTTTGGATCTTTCCTTTGCCAGGGCGACGACGATGCGAACTCGTCCCCTTTTCCTTCTTTGTTATTCCGCGGCTTTTGGCACAAACTGGTGAAATTTACATCCGCGAGCAACATCTGCGTAGACGACGGGAAATATTATCTGCAGATAGAATTTGCCTCGAGAAAGAGAGCAAGAGAGAGTTCTTCACAGTATGTGTCTCGCACGTTTTTAGTTACAAAATCAAGCTCTTTCCACCTTTCGACGAGTGCGTCTCTAACAGATACGAGGATAATGCGTTTTCGCTCCTTTGACAATTCTATCCTAATTTAACGTAATTGCGAATTTCCTTCTCATTTCCACGTACAACGCGTGCAACGCTGTACTGAAATGAGAAGTGGACTTCGCTTCATTTAACCGACATTGTAGCTCATTCCCGTAATACAAAACCATTAAAATTTACATCAAAATTACGGAGGTAAGATATAGAGAACCGGGAATAAAATACGGAAAGAAATGTAGACATCTGTGCGAAGCTTCTGGTTTCACTCACTGTGAAAACTTCTTTTCATACAAATTTAAATTCTCTTTGTCAATGTCAAAATCTTCTCTCCATTTCGCAACATTTGAGTAAATTTACACGAAACACATTGTATTCGCCGTGAAAATAGATATATAGAACATAATTTTTTCGTGAGTGTTTTAAATAAAAAAAATAGGACTTTGTAGCCGTACGCTGGATGTGCATGGAAAATTTATATTTTTAACGTGTAAAGTAATTTCATTAGGGAATTAAATGGGTAATATACGTCATGTATGTGTGATGCGAAGTAGCATCTTATGAATTTTTAGAATTGCTATTGCGCAATTCGAATTTTCTATATGCATTCATTTACACGTTAAAAACACAATATATATTTCACACTTACAGCAGCTATAATCATGAAGTCCTATTTTTTAAATTTAAGTTTATATTTGTTGTAGTATTTGTAATTATTATTATTATAATTATTTTAATTATAATTTGTTTTTACGTATGTGTAAGAGCACGAGAAAAGCGTGTTGCCTGTATTATTAAAATATTATTAATATAGAGTTTACCAAAAACAACGTGCGAACCGAATTCACAAAATAGATGCGATTCAATTCGAAATACCGATCAAGTACAAACACACGCAAAATGTCGTCTCCGGTGCGAGGGGAAAGAACGCACGCTCGCGCCGACACCGGCCGCGCGAACCACCAAGGGAAAGACGCGCGAGGTGTTCACCCGGTGTGCCCCCTCGTTTCGGAGCTTAGCACTGAAGGATGCAATGAGCACTAGGGGAAGGGGACGCACAGAGTGCCCCGCTCCAGCTATCAACTCCTGCTCTCTCTCCGCTTCGGATTTCTCCACCGGATTCCAAGGGAAAAGACTCACAAGGCAATCCGGCGATTTACCAGCAACTCAGGCTTATAACCGATACCGAAGGGAAAAGCGCACGACAGTATCAGCGGGCGAGACGCGTTAGAATTATCAAAAACTTACCCCCTTCACTGGCCAACGCCCCAACGAAGAATGCGTTATCGCTTCTTCGAGTGTCTTGGTTTAACCCACCTTTCCCCCTCTCGCATCAACTACGCGGTGGGAGAATATAAACAAGAACCTTCGTAGAGTAATAAACAAACCCAGACAAGGCGTCGAGTTATGTTTCTTGTTTACTACGAAATGTTACAAATGACGATTACAATTTAAAAGGAAAACCAAGGCATCGAGTTATGTTTCTTCTCTTGTTTACTACAAAATGTTGAAAATGACGGTTAAAATTTAAAAGGAAAATCAGACAAGACATCGAGTTATGTTTCTTGTTTACTACGAAATTTTACAAATGACGATTACAATTTAAAAGGAAAACCAAGGCATCGAGTTATGTTTCTTGTTTACTACAAAATGTTGAAAATGACGGTTAAAATTTAAAAGGAAAACCAGACAAGGCATCGAGTTATGTTTCTTGTTTACTATGAAATGTTGAAAATGACGGTTACAATTTAAAAGGAAAACTAGACAAGGCATCGAGTTATGTTTCTTGTTTACTACGAAATGTTGAAAATGACGGTTACAATTTAAAAGGAAAAGAGAAAGCTAAGAAATTAACTGCAACTACTATATTTATTTAGATAACCGTTTGCAATAACCGTTTACATATGTAAAAAAATATTTTACAAATTTTATTTTACACATGTAATTCTCAAGCTAAATATTCAAGCTACTTCGATTTTAATATGTTTAACAACATTGAATCTGCTTATCCTTTGCGACGTACTGACCTTTTTCTTTCGCTTGAGTTCGGAAAAGCCGATGAACATATTTTCTCGATTGGAAATACGTGTTTCATCAATAAAGAAAAAACCTTAATCGGTAATGAATAACATCGATAGTCAGCAATAGAATGTGATAAAGGAGAAATAACGTATGAAAGGGAGAGACTTGAATGTGGGAAATTGGGATTTTTACATTCATCTGTTCGCTCTTTCTGTTTATTCGGCTTTTATAAATGCCGAAGGGGGGGGGCCGTTATTTGTCACTGTCTAGACTTTTGCCGTTTGAAAGCAACGCACGTCGATCGATGTCTTCACGTACGCGAAGTTGTTCCGCTTCATGTTTCCCGCGACGTAAACTAATAAAATGTGTCGATAGCAATGAAAAGCCGGTCGACACAGAAACGCTATGCGGGGGTAAATTCAGTTTGCCGGCTTTATAAAGCAGCCGACACACTCTTCGCAGTCACCATATCATAAAGCCGTCTTTATGATTCGCAGTTTACGCTGCAGTGAAACGGACACCATATTATGCGACAGTAAAAAGAGAAAGAAAAAAACTGAGAGAGGGAAAGAGAGAGAAATACGGAACTTTTAACAACCGTAATAACGATAAGATTCATGTCAATGCTATTGGATTGCTCAAAAAGAGAAATATGACAAAGCAAAGCGAAACGACCTCGGTTCTTGTTACGATGAATAGCACTTCGTTCGATAAATTAAAAAGTAATAGAAAATCAAAACGTGTAAAAGAAAGCAGGATGTAAAAGTAAAAAAAAAGAATAACATATAAGTTTGTGACATTTTTATTAAACGACACTTAATTAAACATTTATGAGTTTAAATTATGTTTACTTAATTTGATTCAAATTTATGAAGTTGGACAGACTGAGTCCACGTGAGACCCACGCGACTTTAAAATCGTGTGTCTTTGCGAAAAATCAATATTTTTTCAATTTTTTGGTTTTTTTTTTTGAATCAAAAGTTTGAACGATTCTGCGTCGATAAACAAAAAAAAACAAAATCTCTAGTAGTTACAGCGTTTAAAAAAAAAAAACTAATTTCTACTAGAAACGCGCCGATGCACAATTTTTGAGTGAAGATCTGGAAGAGATTCATGTCTGTCCGTGAAAGGTAAAAAAATCGAATCACGCGCATTTAGATCTGACGGAAAAAAAAAATATATATATAGAACACATTTACGAAGCAGAAAAATGACTGAAAATTCCATGTGAATGCTATCAAAGTTATTTATTCTTCGCGGCAGTCTAATGTATGCAAAAATTGTGCGGTACGTCTGAAATATCATTGAAAATTCTTCGCGCGTCATAAACTACGCTTGATTACCGCAAGAAGTTTCCGGGAGAAGTTGCGAGATGCAGATAGTGTGGTTTTACAATGGAATGGTTTGAAATGTGCATTTCAAAAAAATTCGATTAACCGCACGAACGACTTATTGATTATGATAACTGCATCAGCATAACAAAAATAAGTAAGATTTGTTTAAGAAGAGAGAGAGAGAACTGTTTATAAAGAATTTGCATAAAATCACACAAAACCTAATCTCGAATACATGTATAAACAAGAAGGGAAATGTAAAGTAGAATCGAACATGCACACAATATTATTTTTATTCGTTTTTATTTATATAGATTTTTTAGATGTTTCACTTTTCGTTCTTTATCTGTATTTCCGTGAGAGTGACAATAATTATGTGACACTAAACGTGAATTTTTCGAAACACTCGAGCAAATCGCGCAAGCAATACAGAGTTGTGTTAAACAATTTTCCAGTTCGACGGATAAATCATCGATATAAATCGTAACACACGCAAGATTGAACAAGCTCGGTCGCGCGAAGTAAATTACAACATGCTTCGCAATAACATTTTATAATAAATTATGAAATTGTCAATTTTCTTGGAACATAATATACAATAAATAAGCGACAATTTATTGCGATACGTAACGCAATCAAATTGCTTTGTTAAATTGTGCATTTTGTATTACAAAATAAAGAGAGAACTCTTTGAATTGAAATTAACATTTATCTCAGTCAACAATTTAATACACGTCACTTGCAAATTTGTAGATTGTAAAATTTGAGAAAATGTTGCAACAATCAGTTAAGTTGTTTTTTTCGCTTGTCTTTTTATTTGTTGCATACTGTGTGGGGTTTGAAATTGACGTTTGCTTCGTAAGCATTTCAGAAAAAAAAAAGCCGGTTTTCTTTTGAACGCCGGAATTTAAAACAGGTTGCTGTAATCAGTGACGGCACAAATTCACATGCAAATGTTGCGTTCAACATCATTGCTACAGTGCACGAGCGCAGTCTAAGGAAAAGTAGTTTAAAGCAGATGTAATCATTTAACACTTTTTTCATTTGTTACATAATTGGTTTACATAATTTTTATGCAATTGCGATACACATAGACACATTATGTTGCATAAATGTATGTAAACTTTGTTTTGTAATGCGCATCCAGAGAAAATGTCACATATTTAGTTCAATTACAAATTAAAAAATTGTGCGTACATGTAAGTATTGCAAACACTATTTTCTTGCTACGCAGATTCAAAAAAAATTTTGCATGTCTATATGTATCCCAATTTGTTTACAATATATAATTCTTAAAATTTATGACGGATTTGCAACTCCTTCGATTTCTCCACCGTGAAATTGCAATAGTATCACCAGATATGTGGTCGTCAAAGAGGCAATCTGAAAATAAGATTTCGATCCATTTCATCCTTTTTTCAACATCCGCGAATAGAGTTCGCAACAATCAATAATACCAATCGATATCGCCGAGATCGCCGATTGTTAATTGTCATTCTCGTGATACATCAAAACGCGTAGATCCTCTATAAACATCTTGTACGTGTACAGAGAGATTATATAGAAACTGTTGTTAAATCCAACGACGGCGTTTCTCCGGTCGAGAAACTAAGCGGAAACTATCGTGGGAACTTTGAGGGTCGAGAGGATCGTGGATATATCCCTCGAAGCCGGTGCATATATACAATATATATATATATATATAACTAGTACTCGTAAAATTTTGTGTCAAAGCACACCGTCTCATCTCGAGCAGGTGGGGGGTCAAAATGTCGCTTCGAGCTTCGTTTCAGTTTGCGGAATCTAGAACCGAACTCAAAGATCCGGGTTTTCCAGAGCGCCACGCGTAATTACGAACGGCGTTTACATCGGCATTTAAGGCGTCGAAGTTTCCGCTTGGAATATCGAATCAACGGGACCCAATTAACCTTTACTTTCGTTACGTAACAAGAACGCGACCAGCGTTGATTCGATATCAAGATCGGAGGACTGGTCGTGAAACAAGAAGAAATCACATTGTTGCTCTCCGCGGAAAAACCAGAAATTCAGTTCAGTTGTTGCATTTATTTATTTCTTTCCTTTCATAATATTTTTTCTATTTCACAACACGCAAATGTGCGTGTGTTGCGTTGACACAATTATTATTATTACTACGTATTATGTATTACGTATTTTATGTAACACGTCTGTGTGGCAAGTTTACATGAAAATATATTCACACAATATTTTCGCTTTAATTGCTTTGATATTTTGATATAATTACCATTGCCGTGCGTATTGCTATGTTATCTGGTCTTTACGTAATACGACGTCTGTGTGTGTTTTTTTTTTGTTTTTTTTCATAAAAATAACATCGGGAACACGATATTTTCGCTTTAATTGCTTTGATTAACCCGTCAGCGTCTTGGGGAAACAAGACGAGCGCGACGACGACGACCGCGCGCGGAGCTCCTCTTTAAGTCGCGGTGGCGTGATAACATCGCATCGTGGGAAACGTGTTCAATTTTTCCCCGAGGAATTATCCGGATAATTTAACGATTTCAGAGATTTTTGACACGGTGATTTATATACATTTTACTTGCGATTCTTCGCGAAAGAATAAACGTAAATCGCAAAAATCTTATTATTACTTTCGCGAAACGCGTTTCGTTGTTATTAATCATTCTAATCTCTTTGGCGCGCGTGCTTTTATACGGGATTGGACGGAATTTACCGATGTGAAATTTTTTTTTTTTTAAGAAATCAAATTTCACTAAAATGTAAGTTGCGCGCAATTACCGCGCGCGAAATTACACAAATTCAATTTAAAAAAAAAAAAAAAAAAATTAATATTGCGTATTATCGTTTGTACGCTCTCGCGCGATCTTTATACTTACCGAGCACAATAAGGGCAGGTTCACGTAAAAGCATCCGCCCGCGGAAAAGTTGAGCCTTCGATTTAGAAATTGCAACAACGTCTCGGTGGTGTGTTCCTGCGCGTTCGGAGAGAAGTCTTTATGCAAATTGCAGTCGTATTAAAATGCTTTTTACATGTAAATGCGATGAAAGCGGCATTATGAGACGCGGAAGAAATTAATGACGTTCTTATTAAGGAAATAGATTAGAGTATTAAGGGAACGGATTAATATTATTCTTAGCAGTTGTATTTGCGAAAGAAGAGAAAGAAGAAAAATCTTCAGTAGAATCATCAAACGTGGTTTCTGTTTTCAAACAAAAAAACTCTCGAACGCTATATATTCGTCACGTAACAATGTCGGTTTAATTTCTACTCACCTCATTTTTTTTCATCAGTCTGACTTGCCATTCGATAAGAATCGGCGCCATGCAATTAGCCTAAAACAACGACGAACGTTTCCTAATCTTCTATTCGAGGCCGCGTTTACATTTTTTTGTAATATTTCAATTTTTCTTGAAAAAATCGATCATGCTACAATTTTATTTTATCAATAGTAAATTTTAGATTACATTATTATTTATAATGTTCTCTTACTTCTTGATTTTTTATTCAAATTTATATTAAAAAAAAAACACTTTTATTTCTCTCTCTCTCTCTCTGTTTTTTTTTCTTTTTTTGCATATCAAAGGGATGAAAAAAATGAATTTACCTGATAACAGGCGTAGTCGCAGGCGACGGTGAGTAACAGAAGCTGATAAATATACGATACCAACCAGGTTCCCAAGCAGTAGATAAGCGGCAAAAAAACGTCTTTCCACGATTGTATAAGCAGCCACGTAATGATGAAGTATATGTTACTGATGGCGTGAAGACAGAGATTGGCGAGCCAGAGAAGCAACGACCACGAATAAAGCGATTCCAAGTTTTCCGCCGCTATCATCAGATCGTTGTGCAGACTCAATATGGTCTTTTACAAACAAATTTTAGAAAATAATTTCATTATTGCTGATATATATATATATAAAAAAAATATATATATATATATTTTTCTCAAGCTATTTGTGTAAAAAGATGATAAATTACATGCGCCGTAAACTTATATAATTCCAACCTTTCTACTGAGAGTGGTAGAGCTTTTACTCTTGGCCGACGCTGGCGGCAGATTCTTTATCGCAATCGTGTTAAGATGATGAAACCGTTGGCCTAAAAAAAACGCCATCCCGACAAACTTGTAGAGCGCGATCGAGGTGCCGACGTAAGGCAACAAGTATCCCATGTTGTAGCTCCATGTTTCAAAGAAGGCGTACATTCCGGACCGATTGACAATGATCCAAATGATCGTGATGACGATTGTGAGCGTCCACACGACGATCGCGGTTCTCGTCTCGTTGCGCGGATAACCGAGTTGTCTGACGCTCTCGTCGTAATCCTGCAGCGCGTTCCAGGCGCTGACGAATCTGCGCCTCGTTAACATGACCAGACCTAGCTCGTACATCAGCACGCCGTTGTTAAAAATCACCTGGATGATTTCGATCATTGCCTTGCGAGCTCTCGATTCTCTCTTTCTTTTTTTTTTTTTATAGAAACTTAGATTCTATTGCGCGGAATGTGGCAAGTTCGAGCCAAGGCATTTGATTTTATTTTTATCGCAATGGCTTTTTACATTCGCAGTGCGGTAAAAAAAGGAAGTTTATATGCAATATAAATAAATAAATTTCTCCCCCTATATGTATATGAGATGCAAATCGAGCGTTCGATGTATGGATTTTCGAATTTGTTATTTAATTGTGTGTAATAATAATTAATTTACATTTTAGAAAATTATTTTAGAAAATTTATATTTTGCACGTAGATGCGATCCGCGGCGCTTGGATCTCACTTTGGCCTTTATTATTTCTCTCATATACACATAGATTCTGCGTGTTCGATCAACTGTTTAAAAAAAAATCCTATGTATGATTTTAAGAATTTAAATTCAAATTCAAAAACTCACGTGTGAAATTTACACGAGAACAAAAAAAAAAAAAAAATATATATACACGCATATTTCCGCACAACGGCATCCTGCGAACGGCTCTTACAACCATATATGTATATATTTCTTAGTTTAGAAATTTCGGAGCCTAAAGATTCTTTATTAAAAAAAAAATAAAATAAAATAAAATAAGTCAAAACTTTTAACCTTTGTTCAAAAATAAATAAATCACTCCCTCGATCTCTATTTTAAGTTCGCTTGTTGTTGTATGTTTTTACGTAAAACATTGTCACAAATAAAGTTTTTGGTCACTGACCTTCGAGTTCTCCGTTCCTCTGAGAATTGGATCGTCCTGATCGGCTCTTATAACCTTCTCGACCACTGTGAACATTATATAACTGTTCATTGTGACGACGATCATCGAAAATATCAGATAGACGTTCGAGGGCGCCAAACGATCTTGCATAAAGTCGTAAGGAGCGAAGCCGAACGCTCGCACGACATAAATCATCGGCCAGATGACCGTGTAGAGCGGCAGATCCATTCCGCGAAACTTCTTCGTTCGTTGTTTTTTCTTCGCCTTGACAAAAACGGTCTCCATGTCAAAGGGACGTGCCTCCATCGCTCCTCCTCAGTGGAAATCAATCGATTCGGCTTCGTCGAATCAATTAGACTCGGCAAGCATGAGATTCTCCGCGCTCCACGGTTTCCGTTAATGAGGGTTAGAGATGGAGAAACTTGGCCTCCCAAGTCTGCGAAGCGTGGATAACTATCGGTTAACGTGATCACTTACACCCGGAGAAATTCGAATGCAGTGAGAGACAAGGACGCGTGTGTTCCCTCAGGAACGAATCGCTCCGAATGCGCGATCGATAGATTAATGATCCGCGTGACACATACGCCGATTATAAATTGCAAATTGTGCGGAAAGATGAGTCACGTTCGAAAAATGAAAGTTTTACAAATACGTTTATTGTATATTATAAAATATTTTATGCTTCTTGTCGCTATTGTGATATTGTTTTTGTGTGTGCGTCTCTCTCTCTCTCTTTATATATATATTTATGTGTGTGTGTGTGTGTATCGATCCGTTAAAATCGATCATTTGTTGAAGTTAATCTCTGTCACGAACGTGCTTGCCGCAAGAACAAAGACTGCAATTGCGGGAGCAGAATCGATAATGGACCTTCTCCTAAGTCTATCTTCAATTTCGAGAGTAAATATTGAATCAACCAGAGAGTTCGGAAAAGAATCAGCCCTTTTTTTTTTACTCGGTGTCTCGGAAATTACGGCGTTCATCGATCACATCGCATTGTCCCAGAAAACGGTTACGTCGAAGAACAACATCTAGCTATGATAAATAGAAGCGCAAAACGAACAGAAGGAAAACACAAAAGAGAGCGGCGGGACATGCGAAGAATTATGAAAGGAAAGAGAAATTGTATAAAGGCCGGCACGGAGGTGAAAACACACATGGGACGCTTATCTCTTTTCTAAAATCCCCGCGGTAGGACGCGATATTACATTTAAAAATTCTGACCCGTTTCTCTCTCTCTCTCTCTCTCTGTCTAGTTCCGGAATGAGAGTTTAGATGAATTTCATTCGCAGTTCTGAAGCTATTTTTGAAGTTGTCGTTGAAAAAAGTTCAAACTTTTTTTCCTCACAACGAGTTTGACGTCTACGAGTTTGACGGATACGCGTGTTATAAATCCCGGAAATAATAAAACTCAAGGCGGAAAAGATAAAAAGATTTATCTATAATCCCGCAAAAATAATAGCCAAGAGAATTCAAGCGTTTTAAAAATAGATAACTTATTAAAACGTAATCTTATTCGCGCAGCGAAGTTCTGTTTACAGCAGCGTAGACGTTAGAAGCGTCGCGTTAACAAGTTGCAATTAGAAACGTTTACGTGTCTATCGCTAATATATAAGACTTTCGATGTACTACTTACGCTACAACAAGCCGAGACGTGGTCGGGACCTTTCGACTATCCTGAACGACATCGCGAGGACTGCGACGAGGATAAGCGTTTTTATACACTTTCGTCACATGAGCGATAAAGCGAGATTACTTCGTTCTAGCGTAAACATTTTTCTCATAGGTGAACACGTACGCACGCGCGCGCGCACACACACACACACACAACACTCGCGCAAACGTGTCGAGTGTGACATGCGACACGCGTGGATGCCAGCGTTAAATATTATTCCACGTCGGCCCTGAATGTGAATAATTGAACGAGCGGAGAAGAATAACAGGTGGAGGAGACGACCGGTCGAAGTAGATGCACTCGCAGATAACTAGAAAATTGTGTATTATATATATATATATACATATAGAAGGAAGAGAGCGGCCTCTCTGTGTGTTTTTACATTCAGAGTCACGTCACCGTACTGATTTTATTACGCAGATTGTTTTCGATCTACTCTCTCTTCACTGTCACTGAAAAAAAATGTTGCTATAAATATTCAACAGTTTGACTTTCATAAAATATACATATTCTACCTCTTGTGAAGAGGAGAACATAAATTCATACATAAATTCATTTCATATTCTTACTTACTTTGTATTTGTTTAAAAATACAAAGTAAGTAAGAATATAAATATATATATATATACATGCATATTTATTACATTTACAATATGTGCACATGCAAATCAAAATTAAATAATAATGTTTCTAATACAGTTATATACACGTCATTTTATAAGGGATGTTTTTAAATTGTTTGTTTGCTAAACTGCGCAAGCGCGCGTTCGAGTAAACACGCAATGTCACAAATAATATACATATATATAATAAAATCATAAAATTTACATTGACGTATTGACATAATACACAAATCGATGTGCTGTCGCACATTTTTATCAATTCTCAGTACATTGAAAAATTTTTTTTTTTCCCCCCCATTGCGTACGTCAATAGTAGTTTGTACTTTGTATTCCGAGAGAGTGTTTCGAGACATTTCTCAAACGATAGTGCCCGTGCGGATCAATCATAGATACGAACAAAGACAAAGCGGTGGCATTAGTTTGCGCGTATTGTCAACAACACGTAGTGATCAGGAAGAACAAATGATCGAAACGTCCTTAACCACGAGAATGTGTCTTCAATTCTTAATTTTATAAACCACAACCAGTGTGGCGGTACTGTGGTTTCGAGATTCATTTTAATTTCAATTCAATTTTAAAACCGGCCCAGTGGTCTCGCGGCCTGAGTGCGGGAGGTCCCGAGTTCGAATCCATCACCGTCGGATTTTTCCGGGTCGGTCTCTTTCAAGTCGAGTTTTTATCGATTTGAAAAGCGAGAACTGTGAATCGCGGGTCTCCAAATCAGTTTCAGACTGGATTGTGGATATAGAAGTATAGTAAAAAAAACACTGTATTATCCTGAGGGTAATCAATTAAACTTTCTTTATCCTTTATCCTTACTTGTGTTTCGTGACACTGTAAAAAATGAGCTTCTAGTTACTGGATTGAAAATCCTTAAAAACGAAAAGAAGGAACATTGATACATTCAATGTTCTTTTTTTTTTTTTTTTTTTTTGTCATCGCTAAAGCCGGCAATCGAATTTGTTATATCGACGTAAAATAAGTTTAGCACAGCACAATTTCTTTTCACATCATCACTGCTTCCGTCGTTCTATGTCATTGCCAAGCTCGAAAAAAAACTTATTGTTGCGCGCGCATTAATTATTTTACTGTCAACTTGGCACTTGCTCGTTTTGCATCGATGTTCGTCATACTTGTGCCACCCTTAATTGTCGACGGAAAAGAAAATGTTGAAACTTGCGGTGGGAGCCGTTTCCTAACAAATATTACACAAGGCTTCGTTATATTACAACAGACCGGGGCTCAGTGGTCTCGCGATTTGAGTGCTGCGAGGGCTGCGAGGGTGGGAAGGTCCCGAGTTCGAATCCGACACCGTCGGATTCGTTTCCGGGCCGGTCTCTTTCAAGTCGAGTTTATCGATTGAAAAGCGAACTGAATCGCTTCAAATCAGCTTGAACGGAATCGTGTATAGAAGTTGAAAAATATTGTAACCCTGAGGGGAATCGATTAAAAAAAACTTCCTTTTTATCCTTTTTATCCTTAATTCAATTTTCGTGATTTTTCTAAATAATTAACTTGGCGTTTATTCATTCGATGAATTTATTCACGTCGAAAATTCTTTTCCATACGCATTTCAATGTGTGTGCGCGTTTGTTGTGCGAACAATTTTAATAATTTAATTAAAGAAAGGATTTAGGTCGGGCCACGACGCGATGAGCCGTCACTATCATTGCTCAATGACCCAAATAAGGTTGCAGATCACCAACAGATTCCTAGAAGAATTGTTGGTTGACACAGAGGCGACACATCGCCGCATTGTGCAAAAATGCAACGCGGCGACATGTGTCGACATCGGCAACTGCGAGGCAGAACGGAGAGTTTACCGCATCTGATTTCGAGCAGACAGGCAATTAGACGCCGTGTAAGGAAGATCCCAACAAAATTTAATACGCATGAACATTTGTACGTGCGTGTAAAAAAAAAAAAAATTATATGACAAACACAGCGCAATTATGTTACAATCGTAACATTCAGCGCTAATTAATTATCGCTAATATTGACATAACAACGCGAAATAACAATGAGAGAACTATGATCAAAGTCATAACACACGATAAAATAATAATCAATATTAATGGATGTTTTCACTTGTAGAGGAGGACATAACGCGGAGCGAGAGCGTTTGCGTCGAACGTGCTCTCAAATATATTAATATAGATAGAGCGACGTGTTAGATGAAAATCTAGAATGTGAAACGATCTCTCGTCTCTCCCCGTGCTACGTGAAATGTAATTTAACTCGGACGAGAACAATATTCGTCGAGTGCTTGAAACAACGACAGGAACCAAACGATATTCTCATATCTTCTCGGCACGCGGCAGACTGATGAGATATCACATGTTGGTCTCTTAAAAACGACGCAAAAAAAAAAATAAAATAAAATAAATTTCACAAGCCGATTTAACGCTTCCGCAACAACGTGGTTTTGTTTCTTGTCGAATATCGAGATAAGTGAAATATTTAATAGAATTCCCAAATTAATTGGAAAGAGCAAATGGCTATTCTTATATTTGTGATGAAAATCAAGCATCCTATATGATTTAAGAATTGAAAAATTCAATTCAAATGTGTAAAAATTTACACTCTTCAAATATAAATATATTTAAATATATTTGTCCGCAAAACATTCAGCGAACGGCTCTTATCGCCGTGAAATTTATTACTAGATTTAATATATGGTTTTTTTTTTTTTTTAATCTCACGTTATTAACAATAATTTTAAATATTCAGACGAATGAGAACTAGATAAAAAAAAATGCAAGAATAAATTACAGAAATGACTTCTCTCGACAATATTATGAGAGCGTGTTCTAATATTTATTGAATAAATAATACTAATGCATATATTAAAAACAAATAATGGGTATGTATGTACAAGAATTAATAATCTATACCGTGATCGACATAACGCACACACACACACACACACACACACACACACACATGAAATTACAAAATCCCGAAACGATGCGCGTTTAATACAGCAACTGTTGTGATTCTCAAGTCTCATTCTCGGACTCTCTCTGGTTTCTACAAGAAGGATTATTCGAAAAAAAAAAAAAAAAAGAAAGGAATACCGGTGAGCGAAGAATGAAAAAAAGAGTGCTTTTGAACACAATGCTGTGGATGCGCGTCGCGACGTCGCTCCACTCCCCATTCCCTGCATAATTAGATGGTAGCGACAAAAGAACGTGGCGACGACTCGGCTGAATGCCTTTCCAGAAATAGCTCGTATATTAAAAAGTGCGCGCGTGTATCGAGGAAGGATATGTCGGTGAACTCGAAAATGCGAAAAGAGTATTCGCCACTCGTCGCGATATATACGTATGTCTGTTAACATTATCCTGAAAAATTTCACGCAAATAAAACCGCAGCAGAGTTGCTTCGCTTTTTCGTCTCTCATTTTTTTTTTTTTTTTCGTAAAATTTATTTCACTAATATACATCTTGACACTAGCCGAAGTGTGAAGACAGATTGAATCATTTCTGAACGGAGAAGTCATTTGCTATTTTGTGACTATTTTTTGCAATATTTATTGAGTGAGCGCGTGGAAAGGGCGACTTTGCGGGCCGTAATCTTCAGTTCAGTATCGCCGTCAAAAATCAGCTGATCATCAAGAAGTCGTGTCATACGTTGCTCGCGCATGTTCGCTCCGACTCTCGTTGCTAGGATATTGCATGAAGTAAGTCATTTCTCTTTTTCAACTGAAAAATCATACACGCCTCCGGACTATCGCTGATCGGATTAAACGATGATTAATTACTAATTCAATACCTATTGAAAATTTTGCAAAATGACACATGACTTTTCTGTTTAGATTCATCCAATTTACTTGCTTCACACTTCGACTTGATCAAAAATTTTCAGACACCCTGTATACACGTTCTCGTATATACATTTAATTCTATCTCTGAAACAAGTTTGACGTACCTAATAGAATTTTCTTGCTTATCAACCATATAATCGGCCGCATTAATTGAAGGTGAGACCGAATTAAAAATGAGACGACAAGTTAAAAACGACTTCTCATATTTCACATTGTGTTTGAAATGGGGCTTTTCGTAGGCGGTTGTGCGTAGTCTCAAAATCACCCCTTATCTCGACTGGCTGATTAAAATTATTCCGGTCGGCTTCAACGATTATAAATCCGTCGAATCCAGATAACAAAGCGGTGAGAATTTCTAGACTAGAAATTTGCTCGGGAATATAAACTAAAGTTTAGTCTCGTTTTAACTTAACGTTTTAACTAACGCGGTTCTTCGAGTCTCTTTCTTTTTTTTTTTTTTTTTCGCCATTATTTACAACTCCGAAAAACGTTCTTTCCCAAACTTCTTTTCTCTTACAATAGGTTCTCCAAAATATATATTATCGCACTCTCGTCTCCAAACTTGCACTAAAACTCGCACTTTATGATTCAATCGTCGTCGGACTTTTTCCGTCGGACATTTAATCTGAATTTTATTTTGACTATTATATCCACAAATGTGAGAGAATAAAGGTTTTTTTGTTTCAAGAAAAAAAAACTTTATTATTTCCCTGATGTAGAACACAAATATTTCACATTACATTACTTTCGACACTCTCGTGGAATCTGTTGACATTGAACGTTCAAGTTTGTAGCACAAAAAGCTCATTAGATCCGATATGTCATTTCTGTGTTTATCATTAACTCGATAAGTGGAGCAACTCCCCGATGACAAATTATTTATCCCGTCTGACACATCGCATCATTTATATAATTCACAATCCAAATGGGAAAAACTCGACGGTTAAACGAGCGCGAACAAAGCTGCTGTGATTTATCTGTCAACGCGACTTCCAGAGGGACAAGTGAAAATCGTCGGTATATATATATATATATACGTCCCGTCTGTCGGAAACTTTTGTTCCCGAGAGAGAATCGCTCCGCGCAAATCGTCGAAAAATTCTCTTCGAAAAACGATTCCGTCGAATCCGGCTAACGGTTTTGACCAAGGAAAACCGCATCCGCGATGTCCTGCGAGATACCGTTTCGCGTCGTCGCAACCCAGTCATGAAGGCAATAAAGGACGCACTGCTGAAATGGACGTGCGAGAGACACGCCGTGAACCGCCCTCTCAACAAGGATCTTTTACGTGACAAAGCACTCGAATTGGCCAACGAGTACGGAGTGACCGGTATATGTAACCTTAAATTCGTCTTTCTCGCGTTGCTCGCAAAGCGCCGCGGGAAGGAACCACAAAATAACTCCTTGGAGATGATCCGTAAAGGGTATTACTTGGTTTCGGTGGGGAGAACCAGCATACTAAACGGCACGAATGGGGAAAAAAAAAACGACAATTTCCCCACGTACCCAAAATATTTTACAATATTTTTTAGTCGGAAATTCTTCGGTCTCTTGCCTCAATAATGTCTTTGAGAAATTAATTCTGATGCTCGTATTAGAAACGTTATGTGTGTAAGATAAGATTATAAAAGATATCTCAAAAAAATTTATATACAGGGTGTTCTGAAAATTTTTGACAAGACCGAAGATGAAGTCAATCTGAACAGAAAAGTTATTTGTCATTTTACACAATATTTATTGAGTTATTGATGAATGTGGAAAGCGCATAAAAAGCAACTCTGTAGGCATGTACGATTTTCAGTTGTAAAAATCAGCTGATCGCAAGAAACCGTGTCACACGCCGTCTCTCTCGCGGTTGGGAGGTTGAAAAAGATAAGTCAGCTGTTTTTTTTTTCACAACTGAAAATCATACACTCTTATATCCGGACCGTCTTCTCACATTAATTAATTAATAACTCAATAAATATTGCAAATTTTGCAAAATAATATTAACCCAATCTACTGTTACACTTCGGCTTTGTCGAAATTTTTCAGACACTCTGTGTCATCTTTACGTGAATAATGTAATACTTTCTCTAAAGTTTCGAGTGATATTTAAAACGACAATACATTGCAAATGTGTTCATATATTTGTAAATTATTTCTCTTCAGGCTTCAAGTGTTCCGAGAGATGGCTGACGTCTTTTCTGAAAAATTGCGGCTTCTCCCTTAATCCGAAAGGTTCCGTCCGGCCGACTTTCAACGATTACCGACTCTGGATTGACACAATGAGATTCGTCATCGCGCGTCACAAACACGAGGATATTTTTCATCTGGACGAATTGACGATGTACTTGGACGTTTCGCCCAGCAGAATCTCGTCCTTGCAACAACAAGATAAATCGAATCTGGAGAAAGCGACAATTCTGATGTGTTGCAACGCCTCCGGCACCGAAAAGTTGCCGCTATTGATCTGCGGCTCTTATCCCGCCGCGATAACGGGAAACGACCATGTATACGGTCACAGCGAGGACGCTTTGATAAGCGACAATCTCTTGAAGGAATGGCTGACTCGACTGAACGATCGCGTGTCGAGCGGCAACCGCAAAATCCTGTTGATGTTACGCAGAAATCGTACGAGCGCTCTTCGAGATCTCAAACTGAGCAATGTGAGACACATCTTTTTTCCCGACAATTTCCCGTCGTTGGCAAGACCTCTGAGGAGAGACGTTTTTCATTTCGTCAAAATGACGTACAGAAGCAAGTACGTATTATTTACGAAAATTTAATAATCATTTTCGTTTATAATCTGACGTGTGTTAACTAAAGCTTCTTGATGTGAAGTAAAATTCTTTTTCATATAATTTAATTTGAAACGAAAAAAAAAAAAAAATAAATAAATAAACATCCAATATGAATTTTCAAAGTAAATTCAGTTCGAATTATTATGTGTAATAATTTACACGTTTAAAAATACATTTTTTGCAAAAACTCTTTGCTAGGTTGATACTATATGAGCTTAAACTTTGTAAAAAAAAAAAAATAAAATAAAAAAATTGTTATATCCTCAGGCTGCAAAAATATATTCTAAAAAACTGTCCAAACAATATCTGCAAAATTTTGCAAATACATATCTCACCGAGGCAATCGCTGTGATAGGAAATATTTTACATTTTATTGTCGTAATATAAATCTCAGATATTCGAAGAGGCTTTAATTATATCCCGGCTGTAAAGAATATCTATATTGGAAATATTTGTCGCAGGTATTTGGAGGAAATTGGGAAACACGAGGGCCGATGGAATGTCGGGAACGTTGTGAGAAGCTTGGTGGAAGCTTGGCGGGAAGTTCCGCGCGATCTCATCGTCGCGAGTTTCCGCCGTACGAATTTTCGAATCGACGACGACGACGACGACGACGACGACTGTTTTCTCGAGACCCATTGCGACTCGCGGGAGAACGTGAGAAACGAAGTGTCGTTCAGAAAATTTGTCACGTTTGACGACGATATCTCGTCTACCAATGACACATCACCCCGATCATCGTCTCGCAAATCCGCCAAGAAGAATCACGGTTATAATCTCAGATCCAAGAACGTCGTTACATTGGTCGTAGATTCGGAGGAGGAGGAGGAGAGTCTCATAAATAATCATTCCCGAGCGAGAGGAGGCGATCGGGCGAAGAAAAAACTCGTCGATCGCGAGGGAAAGAACTCGCGAAAGACATTGAACGATAAAGCTCAATTAAGCGAGAATCGTTTCAAAGAGACGAACATTTCGAGTGATAAATCAACGTCGGGGAATAGTGAGGACGTTGCAACTACTGTTTCAACATCGGCGGGACTTGCGCGGATTATTGACGTCCAAACAATTGCAAATGCAACTCGGAGTTCCGAGAAAAGTCATTCCACTCGGGAGACTGCAAATACCGCATTGATTGCGACGGTAACAACTGCGGATTTCGATTTTAAGCAGGACGAGACGGCTACGGTTGTTGATGAAAAACCCAGGAATAATTGTATCTCGAACAATGAACGATCGATCGAGTCCTCCTCGCCCAAAGTCACTAGTTCGACTTTCAGCGATGTTGTTGCGTCGCAACAAGTGTTTGACAATGCGAGGGAATTGATTGCGGGGACGATTTCCCGCGCCGCCGAGAGAAGAAACGAGTCGGCCAATTCGACCGGAAACGACGATGACTATTCTTCGGAAAAGTCGTTGAAAAGGCAACGATCATCGCGTCCCACCGACGCCGAAGAATCGCGAAATGATGCCGATGACAACGAGCCGGAACGAAAAAAATCGAGATCCGATTACGATTGGACGAAGCAGTACGAGACGACGTTCGTGTTCGGTTTGTCTGACTTGGCACGGACCATACCCACTGTTTCCGCTGATGTACTCAGTGATAATGACGCACAATTGGCGAAACCGTGGAAGTCGTGCAAGACGGAACGGGGAATTTTCACCATAAAGCCCAAGAAAGATTGAAGAGCGATTTCAACGCGAAATAAATAAAAATATTCTATGTTAAAAAAAAAAGAAGAAAGATAAATTGAAGTCCCACAAGAAAACATGTGTTTAAAAAGTTGCAACAAAAGAACAAATCAAATAATTTCTCGTGTCGCGATTTTTAAAACGAATTAATTACATATTTGCATAAAAATAAACGTCTGAGTGAAAGAGACTGTTTGCAAATTAATTCCACAAACGCGCAATATCGCGGGCTGGAAATTCCTTCATCTGAGACTGCAATTTCGCTATTAATTGAGCGCGCAATATGAAACTTGCAGTTTGAACGAAAGGTAATAGTTTCCGGTAATTCACGAAAATCCGATGTTTCGCCCGACGATAGAGAATTACTATTCGCTCCGGAATCATCAATTTGGACTGGAAAGCTTTCACTGTGCGCTTCCGCCGGATTTCTTCATTGGATGCAATTTCACCGGGTCGAGTTTTGGGTCGTACGAAACAAAGTTGCGCGCTTCCCTCCGCGCTCGTAACAGCCGCGTTCGAACGGAGATTCCCGGATGTGACATCCCTCTCCTTCCCGTATACGTAGGAAATAACGCGACTTGTGTGCCGGATGCTTCGGTGCAACATGAGGGATGCCGAAGGATTAATGGCGCGTCGCCATAGAGAGTCGCAATAATTTACAGCCGAGATAAGAGAGAGAGGTATCGCGCAAACTAAAACGGCATTTTAGACAGATCACACATCTCAGACTTTGGGGAACATTGGGGAATAGGTAGCGATGTTTAATGCAAAAACGGAGAAGTTTGTTTCAATTGCGAGGAAAATTATTTATCAAGCAATTGTTTTGCAAACAGGAACACTTCTCTACGCTCTCGGCGAATAACAAAAGAAGTTCCGAAAAGCTGATGTTTTCGCCAACTTCTCATTTTTCACGCGGGTAATGCGGCGAGAGAGAGAGAGAGAGAGAGAGAACTTTCACGACTTTCATATTTCCGAAACGCATTAATTAAAATTGACCTTTTCATCCCGCGACGTCCCATAGATCTATCACCGTCTACTTGAATTTTTCGTTAGATTACTTAGCAACGTATAGACAAGCCCGCCTCTATATCTATGAGTTAATATTCTCTCCCCGAGATAGAGAGAGAGGAGAACGCGCCTGCATAAAGATATTTAAGTCGCTTGCTTCCAGCTACTTCTCTACGCGGGAGACATCATTACATACACACAGTGCATGTTCCAGTTCGCGGACGAAGATGCAATTTATCATCATGTAGCTTTAGCAGCTGTCGTTGTCACGCTGAACGTAATCGATTTCCGTTGCCATATGCCGAGACTATGAACGTTGTTCGATCGAGCCCCGGAGGACATGAGTTTGCTATCAGAAGTGAATTTATATTACAACGAGATATCGTCATGTTACGTTTTATTCTTTTTTTTTTCTTAACATAATAATACAAAGTACGTGGTAAGAAAGTACGTAATATGCAAGTAGTTTTTTCTTATACACAGTATCTTGACATCTATGTATCGAGATTCACAAACGTATCATGCAGTGAAATTGCGCGCAACTGCACGCGACTTGTGTTCGCATCACTAAAAAAAAACAAACTCCTGTGTGAATTTTTCAATTGAATTTAATTCGAATCTCCATAATTTCTACGTTCAAAGAAAGGAAATATATGTACATATATAATCGCATATCCAGCATGTTAGCTCTCGTAGAGCCTTGATACTCGGTCGTCAAATTAATTTTTTCTCGAGATCCATCATCTATTGCATCACCATCGCCGTTGTAATAACGGTTCACTCTTATTTTTTATTTTTTTTTTTTTGAAAAGTATAATTAACTTAAGACGAATCTGCGCGTCCAACCAATACCTTTATTTAGAATTTTATTTACAATCTCAAAACTTACTCATCTGTTTTGTAGCGCTATTTATGATACAACGCTAACGTTATCAATCACAAGCTCTAAAGATGAAATAAATCTCACGAGAGAGAGAAAGAGCAAACGCATTTAAATGCGCGTCAAGTGTGCGATACAAATTTCAGAGTGGCGCGCACTTGGTTTCGTTCGAGAGTGAATTCAGATGTATCCCGGAGAAGTTAGATTTTTCTCCGGGAAGTACAACTGACTTTTCTTGAAAGACGTCTCAGACATCGGTTTCTCTTTGACATCGACTTTTTCCTGACAAAAGGTCAAATATGTATATTCAGATCGGAACGGAAAGAGAGCTTTTATCTCAACTACTTATTGCTGGAACAAGCGAGGAATTAAACTTCTGCGAGGAAAGCGTAATACGATACGCTCGGGTTACGCTCCCATCTCGGCGATGAAATGCCAAATAGATTTTCTCCCGACATCAAAATCTCCCATCGCAAAATGCTTATATAAAAAAAGTTGCGTGTATATAAGTCTGAATTAATTAAAAACAGTTTTCTTTTATTATTGTTATTATGCAAATTGTTTAAGTCATTTCTTTCGTCAATAATTTCGTATTTTTCACAAGTTCCTGTTCATAAAAATTCTGCAACTACCGGAATAATAATTCATACAAATTACAAGAAGGTACACTCTCTAATAACAATCTAACGTTACAATATATACAATCTAACATTATCTTACAAATGCCCAAGTACAAAAGTAGCAATGTGTCTGTAAGCTATAAAGAAAAAATGTAAAAGTCATAATAGAAAAAAAAAGCATTTGAGATCCTATTAAAAAAAGCATTTGAGATCCTATTAAGACTCAAGATAACGTCAAACGTTTAAAATTATTAACATAGAAAATTTTTGTCTAAGACTATTCTAGAGGTAAGGATGATGATTTTCCCAACTCTTTTCTAATCTTTGCACACTTTTCAAGTGTGTATGTACATCTCAATTACGTGTAAAAATACTTATATGTACGTTGCTTCTATATAATGTTTTCTTGACATTACGTTAATGTCGCTATGTCACTGCTTTCAACATCTTCAATGACTGTCAGCACTTTTTCCAATATCTGAGCGTGCACCGTTGATTGATCTTGGTCCGCGTTTACAACAATCCAAGTGTCGTCTTTTATTTTTTCATAATTGTCATTAACACGCTGCTGAAAATCATTACGTTCGAATCTCTCCTTTCCCCAGTCGCCGCGCTGCTCTTGAAGTTGTGAGGACACTTTGAGAAACACCACGCAGTCAGGCTTTGGAAGACCCATGTCAGCTTGCTGGCACCAGAAGAGGCTTCTACCAGTATTGACTGTTCCGTAAACGGCGCCGGACGCCGCGTATCTGTCCACGATTAAGGTGACACCAGACAAGAGCTTCATCTTCATCTCCTTTTCGCATTCCCAACGATTAGCGGAGAATAGTAAGTGGGCTGCTACTGGTGGCATATATGTTTTTTTCGATAAAAATTCACTTAAAACCGCGCCGACACGTGTTCCTCTGTCTGAAATATTAAAATAATAAAAGATTGCAATTTTTAAAATAAAGATTTACACATCAAGATTCAAACTTAAATGAAGAAAAACATGTGATTTGCGGAATTATTTGAAAATTTTGTCAATGATGTTACATCGCGCTTGAGACAACACCGAAGAATCTTTTCCCGCGCGAAAAACCTAACCTAACCTTGCGCAACAAATGTACTTCTTACTTGGAAAAGCTCGGGTCTCCACAAGAATTTTTTGATCGATCAACGCTTTCATCAGCATCTTCGTTTGGGTCGACTTCCCCGCTCGATCACCACCTTCCAGAACTATCAATGCACCGCGTTTACGCAGCATGTTGACACGCGTGACGATGTACAAATGAAGTATTTTGGCGCCAAGAGCACTTTGCCAGAGAACAGCTGGAGAAACCACCACATTTGACAAGATTATCTCGCACGCCACGTCCATCTAGCGGCCGAGCATGAAACATGCGCGTTCGAACGATAAATCGATATATTTCATGAACAAAAGTTCAAAAGTCGAGAAAGTTTTTCTCATTTTCTTTTACGAAGAAAAACAATTTTGCTTCACAATTAATGTTAAAATGTTATTGTAGATTTTAGATCTGTTTTAAATCGAACAGAAGTCTCTTCTTTGCGCGACGAGAATGAGAAAAAAGTGAGAGGCAAATATACCTATATACGTAAACGAGAAAAAAAAAAGTCTTGTGTGAAAATCATAGCACGGTGCAGAAATTGACGAGATTGGTTTCAAGTAAAAAGTCATTCGTGCGAAATTTATTTTAACATGTTATTTTATTTGGTTTGTTTTTTTCCTTAAAAAAAGAATGAACTTGTAATCAATTGTTGGATTTCTTCTTTTCTGGCGAGTAATGATAGGGCATTTTTGAAGCGACGATATACACTAAGTTTGCAAATTGAACTATATATATATATATATATGTATGTATATATATAATAGCTATGTATATGTATATATATATATATATATATATATATATAAGATTTATGTATAAGATAGATTTTCCGTGTTTACAGCATAGTACATAGTCGGTAATAATGCATCTTGTACGTCATATTCTCCCCTGTAACTCTCTATTTTGTTTCACACATGCGCACACAGCAGCAGGCAGACACACACACACAAGTTTCTCAACACTGGCAGACTGATGCGCGTATCATCATGTTTGAGAGAAGAGGCGTGTACTTATTTTTTCTGAAGAAGAGAAATAACACAAACACACACGCACAATACAACACACAACGTACAGTTGCGGCGCGCGCGCGCACGCGCGCGTCGTCACATGGACTTTTTCGCATCACACACGCTCAGACACAACCAACAAATTTTGTACTGATATTTCCCCTCTCTTCCGCGGAGATTTTTATTCGAGTTTTTTTCATTTTTCGCACAGATGCTTCGACAAATGCGTAAACGCGTGGTGTAAGTCGAATTAAACTTTGAGAAATCGCGAAAAGTTTTTCGACACGCCCGAAGTTTTCGATTTCCACGTG
Source organism: Pseudomyrmex flavicornis (assembly GCA_014825475.1). Lineage (NCBI taxonomy): Eukaryota > Metazoa > Arthropoda > Insecta > Hymenoptera > Formicidae > Pseudomyrmex > Pseudomyrmex flavicornis. The sequence continues at coordinate 26,694 of QVNW01003557.1, forward strand.
TTATTAAATATTTCTTATTTATTTCATAGCGATCTGGAAACTTTTGTTGTGCGAGCAAATACATGTTCCGAGTCTTCTCCGAAGAGAGAAACGCAACGTCGCGGCGCGTATAGTTTATTTTCTCTCGTGGAATTTGATTAAAAGCGAAGCAAGTTTCGATGTTAAATTTGTAATTTGAAGTAAGTGCAATGTTCAAAAGGATACATCGAAACTTTTGCCGAAGAATCTCGCCAATCTCGAAGGGAAATACACCGTTGCTTCTCGCGTGTGCTCACGTCAAAGACGACGGTCTTGTATTTTCGTTGGAAGAAAAGACGCGTCTCTCTCTCTCTCTCTCTCTCTTCACCGTCCGTTTGACGTGATTACGGCGCGTTGTAACTTCAGCGTGACGCGCGCGGACGCGCGAGAGAAATTTATTTTAATTATTATTATTATTATATTTATTATGTATAAAGGTCACAACGTCTCTCTCTTCCCTTCTTAAAGAAAAAACAAGTGGCTTTTAGCATTTTTTTCGCGTTTTATATATATACGTCTACATTTATATATATATATATATATAAGTAATATACAGTAAGGTTTTTTTACATTGACGCGGGAAGCACGACGGCGCGCACGCTGCGCGTCCGAAAGCTCGCGCATTCTCAAAACTCTTCCGTTTCTTCCGTATTCGCGAAACTCAATTGTAAATTCTGAAATTTCTCGCGAAAAACTTTCGATCGCAAAAAGTCACACCGGGAAACACTGTACGAGCGCGCGAGTCGTCCGCGTCGCGCTGAGAAACGCAAGCCAGTGGACTCGAATCGGCAAATAAGCGTCCCGCCGTGCTTCGCGCGATAAAACCATGCGCCGCGTAAATCTGCGCATTCTCTGTCTCTCTTTTTTTTTTTAAAGTTAGATTATTCAAAGATAAGGCTTTCAATATGTGAATGGTATGTCTCTTTTCTTTTAAATCGTCTCTTTTTTTTTTTTTTTTTTCGT
>QVNW01003558.1:0-15208 GCA_014825475.1 Pseudomyrmex flavicornis
CCGCGATATACATGACGATCGGGTTGCCCGCGACCTGAAGTGACATTGTTTAGGATGTGTGTGATCATTTCAAACACACGAAGTCAAGAATGATCAAAGTGGAATATGGAAATTATTTTTACTCAATCGCGGATGAGAGAGACATGAATTTAGAGAACAAACGTAATTTTCAACTTAAATTTGAGAGATCAATACGAGTCTACGTGCGCATATATTTTAAACGTGTATCAAACGCACGTGGAAATTCGAACTAGATTCAATTAAAAAATTGATCTAAGATGCTGCGGTTTGTATCTCATATGTGTAAAATATCCAATGTACTCTCTTATGTAATTTTAAAAAAATCCATTGCGAAAAAGAAACGTCGAAGCTAGGAGTTGAATTCGGAGATCTCCCGCATTCGGTTCAGACTTTCAGACGCCTTCTCATTTCGGCCACCAAGGCACTAGACACACATCTCTCGCGATGTTTAAACACGACTCGAAACCCGAGAAATAACAGACAGTTTTTCCGACTTGCGTAAATTACAAAAGATATTGGATGAACTTTCGAGTTGAATTTAATTCGAATTTTCGTGAGTATATTAATTTACACGTTTGAAATACGTGATGTGCACGTGTATCCGACGTCTCAATATTCACCTTAAATTGAACATTATCACGAGCTTCGACAATATTTCTCGAGAGATAATCTTTACGCACATTTGACGCAAAAACTTGAATATTCCGTAAATATCACGAAACAAAAATATTTTATTTCCTGTCACATCTCTCACTTTACATACAACCGATCAAAACTATCCTGGTTTTGAAATCTCGCGAAAAGGATAAAAATCTCAGCTCAGCTCGTATATATCCGTGGATTATAATCGCGGTCTGATCGTGGCGGCATCGCGGGCGACGACATAACTCCGTGACAAGATCAATCTGACTACGAGGAGTCGATATTGTGATTCATAGGCGGTCGCGGGAATATTTCGTGATATTTCGTAGACAAGAAGGAAACTTCTTTCACGTCAGCATCAAGTATAAAGCAACGAAATGTAAATGTATGCTTTCAGCGTTGGACAACATGTCACGGTGGAATGCGCGTATTCTCTCCCGGTAGGATAAAAAACGACTATATGCAACACAGCTATAACCCTCGAGAGAGAGAGAGAGAGAGAGAAGCGATTTGTCTCTTTTTCAGCGAATATTTTAGGGTTTGTCGTACCGTACCTTAAGATATTCCTTGCGTGTTACCCTCACGTGCAACCTGATTTTCAAATATTGCCCCGCTATCGAGGATCAATCGCGAGCAGAGGCGGAATAAAAGAGTTTGATATCTTACGCGAGAGATATTACACGCGACACACAATGTGTATTAATGGATATACGTCGTCGTGGTTTTTTTTTTTTTTTTTTTTTTTACATAAATAATTTGACGGAAAATCAAACGCGAGTCGCGTGTTTCGAACTCACATCTATGCGGCAGTTTTGAATTTTGTATGTTTAAACGCACTACACACGCAGCAAATATAAACACAAATTAAACACAATGTGTTGTAACACTCGTATTCAAACTCTCATTCATAAAAGATTAATATACGTGGCAAAAAAAATGTTTGCTGCTATAACAGTCAGCAAAAACCTCTACTGAATTTTTTGTTTCATCAAACAAACACGTTTTGTTGAAACAAAAAATTCAATAAACTTGGCAATTTTTTCTTGCCGGGGCCATATAAATAAATAACTTCTGCAATTAATCTTCCTTCTAGCAAATCTTTTTTAAATAGAAAAAAAAAAAAACACGACGACGCGAAGTTTTCGTAATATCGAGAGATATGTTTCTGCTATCTTCAACTGTGGTTTGTAGAAATTATGAACTTCGTGACACGAAATCGTTGAGATCGGAAGGGACCATTATAGACTGATACACGTTTGCGATTCACATGTCACGATAATAGTCCGTCTGAATTAACCATTAGATCGAACGTCAACCAAGTAGGGGAAGAACGGGGAGAGAGAGAAGGTCCCTCGACTCTGGCGATGCAGTTGTGCTTATTGTTAGACTAACATGCGAAGCTTATCGCCCGAGAGAAAGAGCTTCAATTATAAAACATTCACTCGTCCAATAAAATATTCATCGCAACGATAACTCGACATTCTGTTTTTTTTTTCTTTTTTTTTTTTTTTTTAAATAACGTTCATTCAACATCTCGATCTTGTCGCACACTCGACATTATTATTAAAAACAAATCCGCGTGCATGAAAAAGTAAAAGTCTCGTGTGTTTAGAAACTGGCGAGACTTTGTTCTTTAAAATTTAATATCCTATTTTCGATTCGCGCTGCGAATCGACAATCGACCCGTTGCCTCACACGCATGTTCAATCGCGCCCGCCTCTGGCGTATCAAATCATCCCAGCACTTTCATTTCACAGACGTGCCGCGACTTATCATCAGCCGTGATTTGGCGGTTAGTTGGTTTAATTTGGCAAACACGCGGCCGGAGCTCGTTGGTCGGTTGGTTTGAGCGCGCATCTGTGTCCTTTTCCCCGTTTGTCCTGGATCCGTCGAATCGCGTGATCGCGCATCCGCCGCTACTGCTGCCACCGTCGCCGCCGCCGCCTCCTCCGATGCGCCAATACACAAACCCCGTGAGCTATTTGCTCGATGGGAGTTGATTAAACCGAAATCAATGCAGCTAATAATAGATAGTTTGTTAAGGGCCAAATGCGTTTGTGCGACCGAGTGGATAATTTTTACCTCTATTCGGCGCGTTGTTGGTCTTGCCAACTGGCCGCTCTACCCGTTCGCATCAAACAAACGCAATGGTTAATTTCAGACACTTCTCGGATTACGCGTTTAGAGAACAAATGTCTGTAATGGCGCTTTGTCACGATACGCGCTCGAATCTTGAAAAAAAAAAAAAAAAAAAAAAAAAAAAAATTACATGCTGTTCAACAGCATTACATTGAAAAAGCAAACGGTCCAGCGAAATAAATACGTCAAAATTACGTCTCCGAAAGATTAATTCAATGTGAAAGATAAAAAAGCTTAGAATATTGAGAAGAGAAGAGTTGCAAACATAATTGCAAATTATTCTGTAACTAATTATGTAATTACTTTATATCTCGTGATCGGAAAAAGATGGAGGAATAAGTAGAAAACGCGAAAACACGTGAGGAGCACAGACGAATAATTCGAAAAAATTTCAAATTACTCGAAACAAGACGAAGCCTCGTATAAAAACTTTCTGTACTACATTTTGTACTTGCATTTGCAAAATCTCTTTGCTTTGTACGACGATTTTCGATACTCCTCCTCGCGTGTACACAAGAAGTGCGGCACGAAAAGGTAGTTTTCTCTTCGTCGAGTTTTCTTTGCGCGTTTAGAAACGGCGAAACCTTATTCTTCGAATTATTGATTCGAAAGTTTTCCCAAAACTTCGAGAGAGGAAAGCGACGGGAAAGGATATCTTACAAAAAAAAAAAACACTCAAAAGACAACAAAAGCCTAGACGTACGAGACATTTGCGTATTAAGACGCACGCTGACACACAAGTTGTTATAGTTAACATAGAAAGCTTAAGTAACTTGATGTTTCCTTGACTTAGTTTAATTAATTATACGATTGCGCCGCACGTTAAGCAGCCGCGTTCGTTCACATGCTTCCGTATGATATAATATCTAGGTAAAAGCAGCTATTCGTGACTAACTACTATAAGCGGATGGCAAAAAGGCAGGGTGTGGGTGTGGAGCGCGAGCAAATAGGGCGCACGAAGAGACTCGGCGGAAGTGTTTACATCTGTGATTGGCGCGCGCATGACTATTCTCGTAATTTTCCCAAGAATCTCTCTCCTGAAATTCTCTACTTTTTCACACACACACACACACACACACGAATTCTAAAATCTCAATTCTATCACTTTCTTATTGATTGCACTGCATATTGTTCCTTCAATATTGTTTCGTTCGTTTCTTCGTTAAAAAAAAAAAAAAGATGATTGATCACACGCTCAATTTTTTCAAAATCAAAAAGAAAAATTCTCATAAGGAATATTAGTAAAACAGTGTGAGATAACGCGCGCGGTTGTGGGAGTCCGTGTAAAAATATTTTCCACAATCTGTAAAACACGCGTTTCTTATCTATCATCGCGCGCGCGGATCAGAACGCGCGGCGCGCGCAAAGATTAGAAAACGAAAATGTTCGGAGAGAGAAATATTTGTTCAACGCATATTAAATTCGACAAAACAATTTTCAAATATGTTTGCCGTGACCATCGACGAATATCGCTCTTGTCGCTGTTGTAACAAGCAAAATATTACGGTGTGAATAGCGACTGGTATCGCTTGCACGATCCCAAAGAGCTGTTCGTTAAAGCGCTTATTTGCAAACTGAAAAAAGATCCGAAAAATGCTCACACAAACTCGAATTTCGGTCTCGCTTAAATTCTCGCTTTTTGCCCTTAAAAAAAAAAAAAAAGTGCATCGACGTCGCGCGTTGAGAAAAACTATTTTCACAATAAACGAATTTCACAGATCTGCGTGTGTAAGTTCGTATTGTCATTTCTTTTCCGCCTTGGTCTCTATCGATTGGCTCTGATGATTGATAAGAGTGAGATCGTTGAACAAAAAAATCGAGAGCTCAAAATGTAATCCGGATCTTTACGAGGATATCGGCGCCGTTAAGTGAAATGCGATCGTGTTCGATCTGTTTTCAATTCCCAACGCACGGTCTCCGGGTCGAGAAGTCATTATCACCTCCCATGGAGCACTGCCAAACAAAACTCTCTCTCGGGTGATGGCTATAGCTTTGCCACTTTTGCAAATCCGATATAATCAATACAAGTCCGGTTCTTATTCCTGAAGTCGAGTTTTCGAGAGTTTTTGATTAGTTCGAAAAAGAGTCCGACGATTTACCATAAAAATAGGGTGAGAAGAAGGTGAGAGAGAGAGAGAGAGACGAAACTTCGCCAATAGCGCCTTTTTTTTGTTTTTTTGTTTTTTTTTGTTTTTTTTTATTTCAACGCAGCTCGATTATAAATAACGTTATTTGCAAGTGAGTTAGAAAAAGAGGAAAAGAAAGCGAAATAGAGATTGAAATCTCTCGAAGACATCTCGTACACATTATGTGACTTGTTATGTACTTGTTATTTACTTTACCGCTCGGCTCTCGTGTGAAAAAGGCTGACGCGTGTCGCGCGATAACCGGCTTTCAATTATTATATCTCGGAGATAACTCGCCGCCGCGCATTCCTCTATAGGTTTGTCACCTTTTTGTTCCGGCTATCGCGTGATTGCGTATCGCGCACGCATATATATATATATATATATTAATGTGTCACGCGGCGACGGTCGCGTATATTACGTATCGCACACACCTCATCGTCGTCGAGGCCAAGTCACGCGAGAATTCAGTCCGCGTGGTCAGTGACTTCATGAGAAAGATTCTCTTTCTCTCTCTCTCTATCTCTCTTCTGCGTTTGCTTTCACATGAGATTATCCCTCCTTTTACTAACGCAGCTTCCTTCGAGATGCATCGACCTATTGCGCGACACACGTCGCTCCCTCCCCCGAAAACCTACAGGTGTCAACTTTTCCAATTTCCGTTAAGCACCGACGACTATCGCGTTCGAAGGGAAAAGTTGGGTTGGACGGTCACACGACGGAGCGAACTAATTTGCTCGACATCAAAAGGAAGACACGGATTGCGCCGCGATGATTGTCGACGCTTAATTTTGAGACCGTAAATACTCGGTCTTTTTCTTCCATCGGATTCGTGACACGACGTTTGTTCGGATTTTTTTTTTTTTGGTAGAGGAGTTTTTATTACTATTCGTGTTGTTTTTTAAATTAAGTTCTTTCTCTGAACTCTCTGAGGAGGTGTGTGCAACGTTTTCCGTCGATATGATCGTTGAGTGCAGGGGGCCTGTGAGAAAAGGACGGTAATCTATTCTTACGAGGAGGAGTTTTGCGCGAGCGACCCTCTTTGATCCTGACGAGCTCCGCATGCGATATCCTCGAGTAATAAGCTACGCTATAAAACATGTCTTTTCAGTCTGAAGGATTTATAGAAGGATCTCTCTTGAAGTTCACACGTTCACACTTGCTAAAGTATAAATAAAAGTCTCGTCACAACGGAATATTTGACACATTTAATCAATTTGACATCGCTGATAAATAAAAAAAAAAAAAAAAAATCGAACAAGAAAGAGTTTGGAAGAAGCGGTTTTCTCTGATTTTCGTTTCGGTCGAGCGAAATTAATTTTTAAACCGTTCAATCAAAAGCGGAAATTTATTCTTTTTTTTTGTACAAAATAAAAATACAGAAATTAAAAAAAAACCAGAAATTAAAATCACATAAAAAATAGATTGAATTTTCAGTATTTTTACAATTGAAAACGAGATGTTTCGATTCGCCGATGGGATCGTATCCTATCGATCACGCGCGCGGGAAAGCGTTTCAATCTAAACGGCGGCGTCAGGATCATAAATTCACGCGCCGCCTGACCTAAGATTTTAAAATATGTGAACTACATAACTGGGTCGAGTCCCAACGTGTTTGATAAGTAGTCCGAGCCCATGCTCTCCGTATTAATTATTAAAAGCACTAAGGCGGGACTATCCGCCTTTATGCCGGTGTCTCACGGGGAGCATTACTCGAGTAGAAGGTGAGGAGAACCCCTCCCGAGACTCGACGATGAAGTGGCCCGCAGGTGAAACCTCTCCCAATTCTGTTAATTATTAAACACGCTGCCCTGCCACTTCCTACTTTCAAAAAGCTTAGCGCAGACAACACGCTCTCGTGCTTATCGGTTAAATTAATTCTCAAAAGTAAAACGGCAAAATCAAATTAATTCTCTAAAGTTTAAATAACGTTACAAATTACATTTTAAAATCATAGAAATGCACTTTGACGTTAAAGCTAGCGGAAAAATATCGTAAATAATTAACTTTTTTTTTTTATGGAAGGAAATTAAAAAACGTGTAATAAAATTTTCCCTGTTACAAACATTTTTATTAATAATACAGCGAGCACGATAAATTTTTACAAAGATAAATGCACTTATTTGCGCAACTAATTGGAAAACCGGAAATTTCGTAAATCGTTTATCTCTCGTTTGATCATCATTCGAAAATCCCTCCCGTAAATCTTGTTTAAAGCTTCAATTAATTGTTCATTAATCCGAAATTTATTGATATCTCTGAAAACAATACTATTCATCTTAATTTAATGTCTTCTATACACAACATCTCTATCTCTCTCTCTCTCTCTCTCTCTCTCTCTCTCTCTCTCTCTCTCTCTCGTGCTCGCGCAAAATACGCAAACGTTAACGTATCTATGTGCGCGACTGAAAAATATGCTCTAATTAAACTCATCTCAATGCAAATTAGTGCGCGCGTACAGAAAATATTTATTAAAGTAATTAGTCATGCGGGACAGAGTCTATATTTATGGTAGTAGTCTCACTGCTCGTATTACACAGTACGGCAGATGTTTTGCCGATGACAACGGCGTAGCACGTGACAGTTTTAGAACTTTGCGTTAGTCACGCTTGTACGTACAGAGTGTGTAAAAAAATTCGCCCTCTCCTACAAAGACAAAAATATAATATTCTCCGCCTCTGGTTGTGGAAAATTATATATTCCACAATTTTCTTCTCCAATTTTTTTTCTTCAGAGAATGTACGGAATAAGATAGAGAGATGAGAGAAAGAAAGAGATATGTGTGTGATATATATATGTATATACACACGTGCATATATATGTATATATATTGGGGAAATTTGAAATCGATTCTCTCATTTGTGATAACATCAGAAGAACATCGACGGAACTGGTTATTCCTAATAGCTTCACCAACTTGTTCCTACTATCAACGTCAATTAATCAACTACCTCTCCACTGTTGCTCTCTTCTCTTCTTATCGACTTATTATGTAGCAAAACGAAACGTCCGTCAAAATACGCGTGTACAGGAAACGACGAGGACTCCAACGGGCAATTAATACACAGAAAGTATTCCGTTCCAATATGCGCGCGTGCGCGTGTATGTATGTGTGTGCATGTTGCGAGCTCGCACACGTTTCAATCAACTTCAAATTACCAATGCACTACCGTTCATTTGGAAATGATGTATGTACTTTGCTCTCGAGACCGTTCACCGTTGTCAATATTTCTCCCATCTTCTCGTTCTGTTGTAAATATTAAATATGCCGAAAATAATCGTTTTAATTGTTTTCGAAAAGTTTCGCGTCATCATTTTTTTTATTTTCCATAAACAATAAACCTAATCTTCTTTGCTTCAGACGAATTCGTGACGCACAAAATTTTTTTTCGCGCAAAACGACGTGCAATTGCAGAAGTTTTGATAATCTTGTTTTTTATATTTGTACGTCGCTATTTCGTTCTCTAAGAAAAAAAAAAAATACTAAATTCGACCGACATGGCATTTTTGTACGTGAAATGGTGTCTAACGTTGACTACACTGGCTAATTGGTTGGATAATCATCCAACTTTATTTACACATGCGCGAAAAAGAAAAACGAAATTGTTCGAAAGGAAAGAGAGAAGCTTTATAATACATACTTGTTTTTTTAAGCGAGGTCTGCGCTGTTAACGAGATCGCGCGCCGTTACACGATCGGCAGAAATTCCTGTTACCTCTTCTTCTCTGAATGCCGATCGGGCACATGGAAATAAGAGGAGGAACGATCCCATCCATCGAAATACTCGCGCGCGACGTTTTTCCATACGATGGATTTAAGGAAGCGAAGTGCTATCTGCGAAGGCTCGATCGAACGCGCAATAAAAAGCGCAATAAAAGCACTTTGGCGACGAATTCGGTCGACGACGGTTTCTCCCAAACCGATCCCACGTTTCCACTCGCACGGCTTTTCCGCACAGTGTGTTCCCCAAAGTTTCCCCGCACTTTTCTTCCACGTCGTCCGTACGACAAGCCGATTCCAAACTGGACTTTTCGTTGATGTAAAATTCGGGAATGGCTCTCGGTTTATCAGCAACGGAAAATTTCGAATAAATTTATCGCAAAGTTAATAACAATTACAGAAAAAAACCAGAGATTGAACAAATTTAAAAAATATATATATAATTTAGTTGCGTTGTAATTAAAAAATTAAAAACAACTGCACATTAAAAAACAAAAAAACTATAAAATCACAAATGTAAAAAGTAGCTTGTTTAACAAAAAAAATTAAATAAAAACAACAAGCTCGTCTTTGTCAGTTACCGCCATTGTGCAACGTTAATAGCGCGACATTCTGTATATGCGCGGTATATGGCAACGCAAATTCACCAGACTGCAAGTATCACGTTACAAAAGATACTCGCGTTACACCTGCTTAAGTATCTAAACAACGTTCCTTTAAATTATGCAAATATGCATCACGGCAAAACGTCGGTGGCGAATTTTACCTCCCACGCTCGTTTGCGACTGGCTCGAAACGTGAAACTGGGCGTTAATACGTGTGTCCGAGAAAGAGAGAGAGAGAGAGAGAGAGAGAAGAATTTAATTACTTTATTTTGTATTTTGTTTCATCATGCATTATACGCTAAATTGTTGCGCGCGCGCCAGCGCAATTGTAATATAATACACGGTTATATGATATGTAAAAATTAAGACGAAAATCTGCACGCGTTGCGTTCACATCTTTAACACAATAATCGTCATTTTGCACAACGCGGAGAAAGAGGATACATTTGAAAATAATTTACAATAACACATTTTGTGAAAATAATTGTAAATTTATTTCATTTTTCCGAGCGTATTGCGCGTACGCCGGCTTTTACAAAATCGTGAGGGACGACCGAAGCCATTAGATCGTCATTATCTACGTAGATCACGCGTTGCTCGCATAGATTACCCGTCGAAAGATGATTTCCCTAGGAGGAAACGCGAGGCATACATTATGCACGTAAATCCCTAATATCGCGAGCACAAAATGCGAAAGTAAATTACAAGGTGCGTGCTCAAATGGGACAAACATTAATATTGATCGCTTAATATCGATAAATTTCGAGAAACGCGAATTCGCGCGCGATTATATTTGAGAAATTATAAATTTCTGTAAAACAATTTGCACAAAAAAAAAAAAAAAAAAAACAATTGTAAATTTCTTTAAAAAGACAACAAGATCGGTCAGTATTTAAATTTCGCACGTGAGAATATCATCTCCCATTGTTTTTCCTATTATATCTCTCTCGCTATTGCACTTGGTGGAACGAATAAATCGTTTTTCACGAAATTACTTGGTCTTTCTATCGCGAAATCCCGTCGAAACTTTTGCACTCCACCCAATATCTACTTCTTTCCGTCGAAATGCTTCCTCTTCTAACTCGCGCGCGCGCGCGTAACATCAGGCACAATGTAAGAGTCACGTGTAACTTTGTGACAGCCTTTATGAGATACTCTGTACACAAATAATAAAAGGCGCAGATAGGCAAACGTATATACGCTCATGGGAAAAAGAGTAGACAGAAGGGGGGGGAAAGACGTAGGAAAAGAGAGAAAATGCGTCGCGCATCAACATAAATTCTTTACTGCTACGTGCATCGCATATTTCCGATATTCTCGCACGACGTGTAAGCTCTGAGAACGTTAAAGAAACATTTTCTACCATGATCCCCGCGTAAAGCTATCTCGAGTGCATCTGATAAACTGTGTTGCCCGTAACAAACGACGGGCGCTTGTTACAGATAATGCAATAAATAATAATGACGTGTTAAAAAAAAAAAAAAAAAGTCCGTTGCCCAGTCGTTTATCGCACGTCATGAAAACGACCGATCGCGTTTGCTTTACGCTTCCATTTTTCGATACACGAAAAATGAAAATTTTACATCCAATATTATATAATTTTATTAGATATCAGACGTACACACGTGAGTTTCTCACATCATTCGTAATTTTCTCTTCGCTCTTACACACGAACGATGTTCCGAACGTTCCGCCGGAAAATTTACAGACCTGTTTCGCGTCGCGCGCGGAATTACGGAAAAAAAAAAAAAAAAAAACCGTCCTAATAAACGTGTCTCCACAAATCTCTTTCGAATATGCAGTTCGTTTTCGAGCGTGTAACGCAAATGACGCAATTATCCGAAACGGATATCGGAAACTCCGTTGAAACACGAATCGTCAAGGAAACTTTGTGTCATCAGTAATCCCCGAGTTGACTTTATATCTCACGTGAAGTAAGCCGGTACGCGTACACCGGTGAATATTTTATCAGCGTAGTAGACAAGACTTGAAATCATGCAGCAACTTAAAGTAGCTCGGTAGCTCTCTCTCTCTCTCTCTCTCTCTCTCTCTCTCTCTCTCTCTGAAACAAAAGATTTGTGGAGTCAATTTTATTAAGAACTTTCTTCGTGAAGTTCTCCGAGGGCTGCGGAATACTCCTGTAAATTTTTCCGACACAACCCTTGAATCATCTTGTCTACGTGGATGTCCCATTGCGGAGTTTTTCATCTTTAACGCCACACACATTTTTCGTATAACCAAAGAATTCGCGACTGAACACACAAGAAGCTGCGGAGATAAATCTCGATCGAGATACTCTTTTAAATAAGTTGATTATTTAAATAAGTTGATTATCAGTTAATTATCGAATATCGAGAACATCGAACTTTTCTCTCAACGTTCGGCGCGTTTCCGATTTTTGCTCTCGCATTTTGCAAAATCACGCCGCACGTGCGCGGAAACTAATCCTTCCGCATCGTCCCGACGTATCGCGGCGAACGTCGTCGGCCGCGAAGAGAAGACGACCTGTATGCGAGTCGACCTCGAGATCTGTCGATTGTCGATACCACGATTCGCCTCGCGTTCTCCTCTCGCGGTGACGTGCGCCACGTTTGTTTTTTTTTTGGGGGAAGGGGGAAGGGTACATGGCGAGACAGAAAGAGAGAAGAGGAAGAAAGAAGAGCGCAGACAAGGTTTTATTAACCCTCTCGCGTGCACACGCCGCTATATATGTATGAGAACACGATGTATATACGAATGACTATAGGAACTCTGTCTCTCTCTTTTTCCTACTCTCTTTCTACTCTCTTTCCTACTCCGTTTCTCTCAGCTCGATGATACAAGCGTGTATGAAGCGCGCGTTCTGTGTACTCGCAATCGATCGTTGGCGTATTGCCACCAGCCATAGCGCGTTTCTTTCTGCCTCTCTTCGTCGTCGTCTTCTTCTTCTTCTTCTTCATTCTCGTCATTCCCTTTTCTTCTCTCTCTCTCTCTCTCTCCGCTCGTCTCTCCGCGTGTCTTTTCGGCCCCTGTCTACTGCGGCGCGCAACATACCTTTCCCACGACCTATAAATTCGCTCTCGATGATATTGTTCGGTGCACGTCCCACGTTGCGTCGTCGCGTCGAATCGCGTCACTACTACGCGAGCCGCGGCGGTCGCAGATAAGAATCGCCATTCCGGAGATATCCGATATTACGCTGGTTGCGATCATTATGAGCGCGAGATTGAATTTCGCTGTTCGGCCGACCCGCGGGTGTCTTTTCCTACCGCTTGTAAACCGCACCCGGTCGTGTAATGGACATTTTATTGATATCCCTTTTGGCGGCGCATCGCACACTCGTAGCTCCCGGCGAAATTTGCGACATGAATAAGAACAACGAATCAACGATCCCGCGATCTCGACAGACATGCCTCTGCGCAACATATATACACACATATATATTACATAATATATTGCATGCTTCACTTACGCTGTATAATTATACGTAGTAATTATGTGTAACAAAATTTGTTCAAAATTTAATCACGAATTTTTTAATTACTATTTTTTTTATCGCAATCAAAGTATGGTACTTTTATTCATCTGCAACAATATGTTTTGTAAAAAAATTTGTATTTGAATAATACATATATATTGTATGGAACTTTTATAAAGGCAAATTTAATTAAAATGTATATAGATAATACTATCGCAATTTTTTTTTTCGGAAATATAATATATATAATTTCAGCATATACGCGCGCGTACGTATCTATATATTGTGCGAGAACGTAGTATATGTCAAAAATTAAATTAAACTCTCTCTCTTTCTCTTTCTCTCTATGATTCGTCGCGTATGTTACTCCGCGTTACGTGTCTCTCGTATATTCAATGTGTTCTTTTGTTCTGTGAAATATTTACGCATTAATTCTACCGCGTTGTGTTTTTTGCTGATGAAATACCAATTAAAAATACAGCATCGTATGATTTTTTTACGTTACGAAAAGGTTTTTCGATTTGAAACTGCCGGAAGTATTAATTAAACGTATCTGTCGTTTAATATATATTGTGATTATCTACGAGAGAGAGAGAGAGAGAGAGAGAGAGAGAGAGAGATAAAAGTGCAATCTACGAACGACGCAAAATTGACATGTTTCGATATTCCAAGGTACTTCGCAACGGATGATTTCAATATTATTGAAATCTAATATGCTTAAAGCCGAAGCGGAGAGATACGCGCGCGCGCGTGCAAATTTCGATAAAAGCGGAGTTTGCAAAGTTAACTTTGTGTTTCCGCGTGGTAGCGAAATTGCTCTCCGACTCGCTTTCTGCCTCTCTCTCTCTCTCTCTCTTTTCATAGACAAATAAAAAACAACAGATATCTGATAAAATCGTTTCATCCATACAGGCCGGTTTTTTACGCCGGTCCCGTGTCGCCGCCGCAGACCGAGGCGCGCAGCAATTGCGCAAATTGTACGACGAACTGATAAATACGCAAATGTCCGCACGATAAATCGGGAAAAAAACGGTATGTGTGTGTGTGTGTGTATGTATAATGTGAATGCGCGCACGCGAGAGATATTCTCCCGACTTTTTCGATTTCATGCAAAAGTTTATTTACACTCACCGAATATGTGTAATAAAATCAGCTCTCTAATTCTATTACGTCAAATCCGCAACTGTTTAAAAAAAATAAGAGTCAAAGCAAATATTAATACATTTTTTCTCCACGAAAATTGCCTCGTGTATATTTGCTGTTTTTCAATTTTTTTAACGAGTTAATTAGTTAAAAGACGTACAACTCTTTCAAATATATTACCGAAATATATTTCTGAAGAAGAAAACACGACATCCAAAAGAATATTAATTAAATATTCTCTCTCTCTCTCTCTCTATATATATATATATATATAATTTACCGTTGACTATTTCTGTAAATCTTAACAAAGAGCTTCTAACTGTTCCTCTCCTTAAAACACACATATTCTCTCTTTCACTATTTTATTTTTTAATCGCCTACGATCTACAACGCGATAATTGCCAGACGGACATCTGATTACTGAAGCGGCATTCCAAGCTGACATTACGTAATCGCTCGCTTAGCGAACGCGCTTTAACAATGTTTCCTTCGTCAGAGCTAAAAGAATTAGAGAAAGGGACGACGACGGAGAGACACAGATTAGAGTTCACTATATAACGAGTATTAACGATATGCCGAGCGTGGGGGGCCGTTGAAAAGGGGTTCGAAGAGAACGGCAGCCGAAAGTGCCAGCTGTTCGATTACTCGTGAGGGGATTTCGTGACAAACGAAGAAGGGAGAAAAAAAGCGACGAGGCAGCAGGTTGAAGAGAAAAACCGAAGATGTATTTTGTTGTTGTTGTTGGTTTTTTAAGTCGAACTTTAGATTTTGCCAAGAGAAAAGTGAAGTTCCCTCTTCCATTTCTCAACCTGTTGAACCACCCTCTTCCTCTCTTCGCGCGCACCTCTTAACCGACATAACGCACGATTTGTTTTCTGGCAACATTATCGCACCTTCTCGGATTTTCCGGTGATCTTGCGACGATGAATTTCGCGCGACGCGAAGACTATTGAAAAAGGGGGAGAAAGAAAAGGGAGGAAACTTCACTCGGAGAACTGGTTTTTCTAAAAGTTACGCCACGGAAAATCCGATCTTCAGCCCGGTACACAATCTCGGTACACACACTTCAACTTGAAGATAAGAAAACTTGAGTGTATCTCGAGATGCTTCGTTTTTTCAAATCCACAGAGCGCGGTCGAAAACGACACACGTCGAAGGACAACGTTTGCTTTCAGACCGAGCCGTCCGGATGGATGATGATAAATATCGACGGCTGACTCGACGCAACAATTCACGTGCGCGCGCGAAGGTGGAAACAACGCGGTTGTTTCGTGCGCGCGTACACCGCAATATGTAACATCGTACGTCCGGCGCAGTTATCCGCTTGTGCGCGGCTTAATATCGTGGTTTTTTTT
>QVNW01003559.1:0-11008 GCA_014825475.1 Pseudomyrmex flavicornis
TGTTAATAATTGCACCGCCGTGTTTAGCTTTCGCTATCAGAGCGTTCGTCTTGATGCTAATGTTTTCGCGCTATAGTCAAAACGAACGACAACGCTGTATATAAGCAATAGTGCTATAAGCGAAAAAGCGTGCAAGACGAACGCACCCTTTGTGTGTTATAGCCCTAACTTCATACGTCCACTGAGCCATAAGAGCACCAAACCAAACGTTACAAACTGAAGGAAAAAGAGGAGAGAAATGAGAAGTATATTATTACAGAAAATGAATCTCTCCGTGATTTTTCGACTTTCTCAATTATCAAGAAACTTATTACCAATTCATTATATAATACAAATAAGAGATTATGCCATACCAGGTAACGTAATTCTTATTGCTTCGATGTTTTTTAATTGTGTATTAACAATTGACCTTATAATAAATTATGATAAAATTCTGTTTATTCGACATAGTTTGACACAAAATAAAAGACTCTGATAGAAAATCGTTGCTCCCGCGAATTATTGAACGTTATAGTTGACGGAGGTTCAAGTTCAGGTTAGAAATTCTGTCATATTGATCGTGATCACGCATATAGTTTAAGATTGTTTCACGTTACAGCAGATTCTTGCTTAAGTCAATTCTGCTTAAGTAAGAATAATGATTTGCGTTTGTCAAGTTCTTCCGCTGGTACTTTACTATCGTACATTTGCAAGCAATTATTAATAGTACGAGTAGTGAAGCAATTATACGTCGCAGGAATATATAAGCTGTTTGGTATTAGCTGTATCAACGTTTAACAGATAGAGAAAGTTATACTGAATTAAGTTTTTTACCAATTTAATACAAGTGTTTTATTATTTATAAATGATAGTTTTTTTATTACTTACTATGATACGGCTATTTTAAACATCCTGCATATGTCATATATAATTTCATACTGATTTAGTATATATGTATATACATTTTATTATCATACTGTATACAAACTGTATTTGTCATTGAAGACTACAAGAGAAGAACTTAATAAGTCCAGTTTTTTTTATTTTCTGGTTTTTGATATTATTTGATACTTAGAGTATTTTTATTATCCAAAGCAAGAAGGGAAATTCTTGATACGATTCTGAGATACGAGCATTTTTATAAAATGTGTACAGAGAAATATTCACACATACCTCTGATAGCCAAGCATGTTTTGCAAAATCATGTAACTTAATGCTGAGCAGAAGTTTTCGACTAGGAGCTGTGTATTTGCTGAAAACATGCAAATTTGAAACATTTTGTGTCAGCAGATTCAGAGCAAACAGAGAGACTATTGCTTATTACGTAACAAAACAAGACAACGATGTCTGTTGACAGCAAATACACGGCAACACATGTTGAATACGTGTTATGTCAAACCAACGACAAATGCCTAACTCACCTTGTTCTAAATTTGCTAAAAACATGTTCGGCAACATGACAGCAAAAACACAGACAGGAGGCTATTAGGGACGTTTCGAACTTTAAAATCGCTCTTCTCTAAAATTACGGAAATATGACTTATCAAGTTCTTCTCCTGTGATCTTCATTTGTTTAGTTTGATGTTATAACAGCTAGTAGTTCATTAATATTCATATGCCATTCTTCTAAATATTGTCGCTTCTTTTTTCTCTAAAGGTATGCCATTGACTTAAGATAAAAATACCAATAACTGATTTTTTAGAACTAGGAAGAAAATATATCTAAAATATAACGTATAAAATCACGTTTATACTAAAAAAAAATTATAATTTAGAAAGATATTAAAATATTTTAACGAATAAGTATAAAACAATTATATTTCTTGCAATATTAACTGAAGATTTAATAAAAAATTTTACTAACCACGATATATCACTATAGGCAATTTTTGACGATCGTTTGGTACACTTTGATATATGTTAGCGTCAAAAGTCGAAGTAAGGTTGATTCTAGGATTGACTGGTCAATGCGCGGAACAAGGTCAAAGTCCGAATGGACATTTTAGATATATACAATATTTCCTCTGTATCACATACTATCGTACACGTGTGGGCGGAGGAGGAGCGAAGCTCTCCCTCTGCACCCCTCCCCATAAAAACATAACTTAACCTAATCTATAATATGTCACTGCAACAATAGCATATATTGAAAAGTATGCTAAATACCTTATTTCGTTTTTTGACTATGCTCCGCGAATTGATCAGTCAATCCTAGAATCAACCTCACTTCGGCTTTTGACGCTAACATATGTACCAAACGATCGCCAAGAATCGCCTTATGGTCAGTGCAAAGTACAATTATCTCAGCATCTAAATTTTGAAGTCCTAGTAAATGGCCATGACTTTTATAAAAAAAAATTATTAAAAACATTTTTTTAAATATGGAAAACATTGAATATGGCAAAACAAAAGTAAGAAAAAAATTAATATAAAGTGCTAAAATTTTTAACAATATAAATATGTTAAATAAAGAGAAAATATTGAATAAAGACGCTGAAAAGATTATAAAATAAAGTCTTAAAAAGAAGTGTTGACAATTTGCTAAATTATGTGTTTTTCTATTATATTTTAAATAAACTATTATTAAGTACTAATAATTATTATTACTAGGGAAGGCTTTAGTACGGGAAGCCGAAGATTCCAGGTTCGACTTCTGACTGAAGTGTTTTTTTCGCAATATAATTTCTACATTAATTAGGAAGAGAAAACGGGTATTCTCATATATGAGATGCAAATAAAGCATTCTATATGTTTTAAGAATTGCAAATTTTAATTCAAAAATAATGAGTAAGAATTTTCACTCTTAAAAATATAAATATATTTAAAATATATTTAACCGCAAAACATCCAGCGACTAGTTCTTAACACCTTTGAAATTTATTACTAGTTTTAACTGCATGAGCTTTAAATATCTTGATTCAACTGTTATTAAGTTTCTAAATAAACTATTATTAAACTAAACTAATATTAAAAACTTATTAATATTAATAAATTATTACTATTTTAAGTAATACTTTGACTTATTATTAAGTTGTAACAGTTTTACCTAACTAAATGAATAAGTACAACTAATTTAAAGTTTTTAAAAGATACAAAAACCGTTCTTTTTATACAAACTAAATGCATTTAATTATAAAAGAAATAATATTTCCTAAATAATGTTCTTTCTCAATTAGTTTTATAGTATTTTTCTGCGACATGAATCTCTTCACTTATTTATTTAAGATTTTATTTTCTTTAATAACAGCGTTTTTAGCTTTTTTCTTCAACTTTTTTTCTTTTATTTTTTTCTGAGTTTTTCTGTTTTCAGTGTTTTTGGTTTTTTATTTTCTTCTTTTTATTCTTTCTATTAAGTTCTTTATTCTTTATTTCTAATTTTTAAATGCTGTTGCCATTTCTTTGAAACTAGCACAGTTGAGATCTTTAATAATTTTTTTTTATAATTTTATCTGGCCAAATAAAACCCCTTTTAAAAGCGAAGAGGCGTTTTTCTTTAGTCTATTTTTATTGCGTTCATTATCAACATCTGTAAAAAAATATTCTTAATCTAATAACTAAATTATTTTTAAATAATCTTAAGATAGAGTTTCACCTTAAAAAGATAAAGCTCAACATTAAAAAATTAACTTTTATAGATATCTAGAATTTTATTAATCTCTTGATTCTGAATTTCTTTATTAATCTTCTGCATCTTTCCTGTTTTCTTTACACTTAAATCTATTATTTTACAATTAATTAAGGTGAAAAGTGGCTTGACAATTCAAAATACTTAAGATAGATAGCCGGTAATCCATAAGTGGTGGTAGTTTTTTTTTTAAATTCTATAACTCACTAGATGTAGTGAAGGAACGATGTCTTTTTATTTGTGATCTTTCTCAGCCAAACTAAATCGCAATGTTACAAATAATGAAAATTTTGAACAACTTGTTCGTTATAATGAAAGATTCAAGTAAACAAGTACATACTTATTTGATAAGTCAGCACAGCAACTGTTAATATATGTCGGTATATCAAGGAGAGTCAATGACTTATATCATAAACAACAGACGTGGAAGTATGATGTGTATTCATTGGAAAATCTGTAATTGCATAATTTAATAAATAGATAATAACAAGTTAGTCGGTAAAATAAAATCTTGTTTAATCTACTTTGATCAGAATAACACAATAGTCAAAGAAGCAAAGAAGTAAAAGAATCAAATAATAAAAAGTAAAAACAAATTACTAATCTCAAAAGTGCCAACATACAAAGAAAAACGGACATGACTGTCTTACATGTGCAAAATACATGTGCGAAGTGTAAAGGCCAAAGAACAATGTTAAACACTTGAGAGAGAAAAGAAAGGAAACAGCACATGACTAACTAACACGTGACTAATTCAACTTCTTTAGTAAAGGATTGTATATTGAGTCGAAAAGCTCAATATCTTTCATAGAATTCACACCTGCATCTTTATATGTAACATCTCTGAGATTAGCCTTTTATGATAAAACTATTCAGTGTCTAAAAACCTTTTGACTATTTAAAATCTTGACATTATTCCATTGAAAGTCATGGCCTAAATTGCTGCGGTGTCTATTAACAATCGATTGTCGTTCGTAAATTCAAATAAAAATTGCGTTGATGTTCTGATAATCTTGTACGTAATTGTCTGCCTATTTGACTTACGTATGAAGCATTACAAGAAAAACAATTGATTTTATAGATTATTGTTTCAGCCATGTTCTAACTTGTTCTTGTGAACTTTGATAAAACTTTTTAGAGCGTTAGAAAGAAACTTTAAACTTCATTTTCTTGAATGATCTAACTATATTGTCAGTAATCTCAGGAACAATTGGAAAGCGTGAAGAATCTCTCTTCTTCTCTCAAAATGTCATCTTTTGATACTGATTCTTTCACAATTCACATTACGTTTTGAAGAAAATGAATAGTGTAGGATTTTGGTGGTTTTTAGAAACTATGAGAGAAACAAGGAGATTCAAAATAATATATGTGATTTAATATAAACTAGAAATGAATATAATAATGTCTATACAGGTAACTGCGCGACTCTTAGTTCTTGCGACTTTCTCGCTCGACGCTCAACGTGTGACTTTTCTGCGATTTCTTCTCTTCGGCTGTCTATTTGCGACTCTCTCTCCGCAAGTGTCTTTCCGCCTTTTATCTCTTGGCTTATTTCTTGTTCTGCCTCGACCGTTACGCGAACAACGTTATGAACAACACACGAAAACCGCTACAAACCGCAATGTCAAATAACAAATCGAGCTTTTCAGATTTTACCTGAAACGCATATGAAAATCTTTCCTACAATAGTGTATTCTCTTATTAAGATATTTGAAAATATCTTCAATGCACAATCTTTTGATTGTACTTTGTGTGTGTGTGTGTGTGTGTGTGTCTGAAAATGACTTAAAAATAAAAGTCGAAACGTATGGAACTTTAATTGAAAGCATATTTATTGCATAACATCCTCCTCTTATGGTTGCTATTACCTGAATTACATTGCATTATAAAAATTCTTCTATTTTTACATTATTTTTTATACAATTCACACATCGAACAACAAATGTGATTTGTTCGGCGTGACTTAAATCTGGAGTGCAATCAAGAATAACTGAAAAATATTTCGAAATTTTTATGGTAGTAGTTAATTTTTTTGTTACAGCTGCTGCTAATAATTCAATAATTTTATTTTGAAAATGTATACTCAAATAATGTGGCATATGATTTTTGTTTTGTTTTGATGTCTGTACATTTCTTACGTACTCTGCTATTATTGGATCAAACTTAGCTAACATTTCTAAAGCTTTTATAAAGTTTTCATTGTTGGGATGGTATAACTCAGTAGACTCGCCGCGAAATGCTAAAACTTGAACAATGGCTATCATTCTTTCAATAACAGTGCGCCATCGTTTTATTTCCATTTCATAGTATGAAGATTTTTATCTATTGTACAGTTTTTTTGCATACGGAACTTTAATTCACACTATATCTTTGAGCATTTAATATGTTGTGCACTATTTTCATGTTGCACAAAATACGTTGCTGCATATCGCCAGTCTGAATACCGCCATCGGTTAACTTAATAATGTTTGTGCTAAATAATTTGCAGCAAAAACAAAATATTTTATTCAATTTAATAGAGTAAACTAGACAACTTCTGGCAATTTTTTAACGATTTTCTAGAATTCTATCAAAATATGTTATTGAAAATCTTCTATTTATCTTATCTATATAGGAAAACTAACATTATCGCGAAATTGCACGGGTCCTTTCTTCACTAAAATTTCTAAAAGTCGATTATCAATTGAATCAGGTCATGTTCCTATCTGTCAGCACTAAAGAAGAACTTAATGATTCATCAAGATCTTCTTTTCTTTTTCTGACTTTGATAAATCTGATGATATTGAAGATAATGTGTTATCTTGTTGTTGCTCTTACTCTTGTACAAGATTAGAAAACGAAGCACTCAATAAATCTGAAATCTTTAGTGATTCAGGTTCTTCAGAAACAATTTAAGTAATAGAACTAACTGATGTGCTTGCCATAGAAAGAATTTTTGAAGAATATATAGATACAATAACCGGCTCGATAAAAACAATCAGAAATAGGAATCAAAAGCCCACAGGTCTAAGGTTAGGTAATGGAACAGTAATACTTCAAAATGTAGTTTAGACGTTTCGATCACAGTTTATTGTTGATCATCTTCAGTAACTGAGCAATACAAAAAGAAAATAAAAAGAATAAAAAAACATCCGTTGAACAAAAAGATTCAAAATTATTCAAAAAAATATATAAATAAATAAACTTAAACATGTACACATCTAAATCTGACGAGTCATCACAAAGAACCGCTAATCAGTGATGAAAGATCGAGCCGGCTAGCACCGAGATAGTGAGAGCACGCGCACAAGTGAGAACCGCCGTCCGTATGAGCTCGGCTGTTCGGCTCGTGGAAGAGTGCAGACATACTATTGTTATAAGTTAAGATTAGTTATGTAATAATAGTTATATTTGTTTTATTGTGTTAATTATGTCATAGTTTAAAAATGGATTTTAGTCATTTCTTTTAACTTTCATTTTATGTTTTGTGAGACTGGAATCCGGCGCGGATGTTCAGTCAGCAATTGCGAAGCAATACGCGATAGCGCGTCCAAGGACGCGCTGGACGAAGATTGCACATTCGGCCAAAAAGATGCAATAGTCTGCACTTTTCGGGAACCAGATGTCGCCTGATTTTCTTCAGCCAATCACAAGTGATTAGCTGAAGAATATAGACCGGTGTCAGGGCGTGTGCCGGCAGAATCATTCCGACAAGTGTTGCCGTCGAAGGCTTTGCTCGACAGAGCGTCGCTTGTCCGCCTTCGCGCTGCGTGTGACATCGCGAGTGAAATAATTGTACATCCAGATAAACAATAAAAGCAAGATTGTATTTGAAACAAAGCAAACCTAAAGATTCCACAGGACAACACTATGTTCTGTCTCGTTTCCACCAGGCCGGAAAAAGTACGTAATATTATTGATAATAAAATATCTCAAGATGCATTATATATTTTTAATAATTATTAAATATGAGTTAACTGCGAAAATGTAAAAGTGGTAATTATTTAGAAAGCAGATTTCCTCACCGAGCTTGAAATATGTTGTTAAGGACGTTATTCTGAACAACTTTTCTCTACATGTTACCGCCGCTCGGCTTTAGTTTTCGAGTTATAATCAAAAGAAGTTTCAGAATTGAATTCTTGTTTTTCATTATTGTGTCAATTTCTGAAGTAAATATTTTGATTTTATCACACATACACTAAGTAATATATAATAGAAAGGGTCCCGATAGCCAAGATTTCTTTGGCGCAGATCGACGGTTGCATAGATCCCGTTTGCACAAAAATTGTTTGATTGATGCTTAAAATGCTTAAAACGAATGCACCCATTGTAGGGACATAGGTTAGGATTAGGTTAGGGGTTTTGGGGAGGGATGCAGGGAGGGCGCCTTTTCTTTCTATGCGCTTATAAACAAAAAGAACATAAAAAAATAATATGATTTCTGTGCAAACAGGATTCTGGACAATCGGGATCTGTGCAATGTATTTTATGTGTAAAACGGAACAAACAGGATTCTGGACAAACGGGATCTATGCAACCGTCGATCTGCGCCAAAGAAATCTTGGCTATCGGTGTCCTGCCATGTAATCTTTTCAACAAGAATTCGCCAATTAATGTTGTAAGCGTATAGGCAGGGAGGGCTGAATCCCTCACAAGGGGGGCTACGCCCATCTGCAGGTGGTGCCTACGCCCCTCCATCTGCACACCCCTCGTTTTGCGTAGAAAGTTGAAACCTAAAAATCTTGAAACATGTGAAATCTTGCTTCAGTTTTAGCCACGTTTCTTGTCAATATACGCTCGCAGTACATATTAATATCGTACATTGACGAGCAACGTGGCTATAAAATTGAAGCAAAAGTTTCACATAGGTTTCAACTTCCTACGCAAAGCAAAAGGAAGGTGTGAGGCGTAGACCTCTCCTGCCTACATGCTTACAACGCGAACATAAAAAAAAAATAATTTTGTGCAACAATCGATCTGAACATGTGTTTGTTTCAACTCGAGTTTGATTGAGGTTATCACGCATCACGTTACGCATTGTAATATATACGTAAATGCAGTGGATTTAACGTTCTAACATGAAAACAGTTGAAGTTAGGTAAATGAAGATCATAACCTTTTTTATAGCAAATCGAATTTCCTACATTTTTTGTTTGAAAACTTTTTCATACTTTTTCATAACGTGATTACTTTCCGAGATAATCGTAATAATCGTAATAAATCTTCTTTTGTTTATAACTCGAAAACTACAGCCGAGTGGCGGTAACATGTATAGGAAAAGTTGTTCAGAATAACGTTCTTAACAACATATTTCAAGCTCATTGAAGTCAGTGAGGAAGTTTGCTTTCTAAATAATTACCGTTAATGCTGCTACTTGAAAAACAAGGTTCTTTTTTTCTTTTAAAACAAAAAAGATGTAACAGAATTTATAAAAAATAATTACAATTGACTTACCCTAAACTGTTATTTATGTTTATTATGCCGCATGAACTGCATGAAATCCGTTCCGTTATAAAGGTGCAAATCCGTGTATGAAAAAAAAACGTTTACATTAGTCATTCATGCATTTCATGCGTGAAACGGAACGCACCCATGGCAAGCGTGCTAGCTAACAGATTTGCGTCGTCTGATCTAACATTCTGGAAATATTGTAGATTGTCAATAATATGACTTGTGTTATTAAAAGCATCATTATGCTAAAATCACATACTTTAGTTGAAGTTATCGTACATGGCTTCTGTTGAGCTAATAGTCATCGTCCAAGTCGAATCTTATGTAAGACTATCTTAAGTTTATCTGCAGAGCATCCAATGAAACGAATCTTACATCATCTAAAACTAAACTTAAGATGATTTTAAATATAAGACTTGACTATAAATATCGACTTTAATCTTATCATATACGTAAGATTCAATAATGTGTCAGTTTATAATGCCAGAAAACTGACTGAATTGATTAAAATAAGACACCAAATTTAAACAAAAAAGATTTAAACAATTTTTTTTAACTGTTTTTTTTATCGGAAAACCAATCTGCCAATAGATTCTACGAAAACAAGTATAAAGATTAAAGAAATCACCAACCTGAACCTTTCGTCTTGTGTACGCAATTTTCTTTTGTTGGTTCTAATTTTTTCGTATTTGCATTTGCTGCATCAAATGCAAATTAAAACTTACTTTTGCACGCTTGTAGCACTCAATATCACGTCCCAGTTAAAAGATATAATTAATGCAAAAGTGTTAAAAATGGTATTTTTCGCATATTTATTTGCGATTTTCTCAGAATCCTGATGTGCTAGGCAATTTTTAGCGCACAGTGGGCTAAAAGACCTGCCAAAAATGGCCAAAATTTAAAATTGTGACGAAATTGCGTGACACTTGGTATCTGGGGGTTGTTGAAGTCGCTGATTACAAATCTAATGTCAAAAACAAAAACTTCAAAATGGCGGATTTAATATGGCGGTCACAGTTACGAAATTTTAACGAATTTGCTGTGAATCTTACTGTCTAAAAGTTTTTAGAGTCGCTGATTACGAATCTATTGTCAAAAACAAAACATTTAAAATAGCGGATCTAATATGGCGGCTACAATTACTAAATTTTAACGGATTTGCTTGAAACTTGATGTCAAAATGTTTTTAGGATCGCTGATTATGAATCTGATGTCAAAAACATTCAAAATGGCGGGTCTAATATGGCGGCCACGAGTATAAAATTTTTACGGATTTGCATAAAACTTGATGTTTAGAAGTTTTTGAGGTCGCTGATTACAAATTTGGTGTCAAAAATTCAAATTGGTAGATCTAATATGGCGACATACAAAATTGTAACGGATTTGCGTGAAACTTGATACCTATGGATTCTTTGTACAGGATTTTAAAATATTTAACAAATATTTCAAATTAAATTGTATGTTGCTTCTCGTGAAATATGACAGTACAAGGAACCGGCCAATATCCTGAGATGAAACCTGATGTTCGGGTTGAAAAACTTCTTGAATTAAAAGTGCACAAACGTTTCGATCCTGATTTGGATTTTCTTCAGTGTGATTTAAGGAAAAGCAAGACGAACTGAGTTATTTTCAATCGCTCATGTCCAAGTGCCTAAGGTAAATGCTGCTAGTCACGAACTCGACATCAAGTACCGCACACCAAGTCAACTCTGACTCCGGCAACAACTGCCAGACTGAGCTACTGTGTCAATGGTATTGCATGGTACGAGTAACTGTCGACCCTTACCCACTACCACGAAAATTGGTAGCGTCTTGAGAATGATTATGTCGTTTTATACAACTCTAAAAATAGAAAGTACGGTTTGAGCGGGCGTATTCCGTTTGACCACGGTACGATTGACCACGTACGATTGACCACGTACGATTGACCACGGTACGATTGACCACGGTACGATTGATCACGGTACGATTGAC
>QVNW01003560.1:0-11467 GCA_014825475.1 Pseudomyrmex flavicornis
TGTGAATTCTAAGTATAAGTGAAAATTGTAATAAAAGAACATTGTGACTATAAAAGTGAATAAAGTTTTTTATTTTAAACTAACTGAGAACACGAATCTTACAAATGACGTTAAAGTTTTGGACACAAAGCGATTTCATCAGAGAAGATTAATTTCTGAAATGATTAACATTAAGTTGCAAAAAAAAACGGCATAAACTTAATGACGGATACTGAGTTATTGGATCCGATTTATACTTCCCTGATTGAAGAGTTCGGTAGTTAATCACGTGGGGCGCCTCTCCTACCATTCTTGACGGTTTTACCGGTCTTACTGCCGACTGCTTAGTGCTCCGACAATGCTTATTGTCACTTGATATGTCTATTGTGGCGATTGAAAATTTGTGTGACTTGTGGTGTGCTGCGTATCGGACTAGACTAGCTTTTGATAATCTGCCAGTTATGAGTAAGTTTTCATGGTTTTTACATTTAACTTACCAACATTTTTATACATTTTATAATTAATGATTTATGATGACTAATAGTTTTAACATTTTTTACTTTTTCCTTTATGAAATTACTATTTTTACTATTTTTATTTTTTATTTTTTATAGTTTCTTTGACAAAATTTGATTATATTTATTAACATTTACTTATTACATCTTGTTTAGTAATCATGGATACGAAGATGACTCATTTAATCGTTGATCTTCGTTTATCCTTGTTTTTGCTTCTCTGAGTCGTGGCATATTGTTTGTCTGCGTGGTTTTCGACCGTTACAAGGTGCGTTAAACTTTGAAATTATACTCTTTATCAGCTCGATTGGAAATACCGAAGTCGAGTTCAACTCTTGTAACTGATTTCTGTTTGTAATCTGGCTGAAGCTGATCGCAAAAATATATTCGATCGAAACGTCCCGTGTTTTTTGAAAATTACACACTTGTTGTTCATATTTTTTACTACTTCCATCCCACCTACAACCGTAGATTACAACGGCTTATTGGTCTTTTCGTGTTGTTAATTTTTATTATTAACCGTTTTTTATTTATTTTTTATTAATAATAAATGTATTTCAATCTTAAAGTGTCTGGCATACTATATATATCCGACATTTACATATAAAAATAATAAATGTCTTTAAATCTTAGTGTGTCTGGCATTCTAAATATCCGACATTTACATCTACAAATAATTAATGTGTAAAATCTTAATATGTTTGGCTTTCTATATATCCGACATCCATATTTAAAAACCTAACAGATGCGAAATAAAACGTGGTAGAATAAGGCTATAGGCAAAGGTCCACGTTACAAAACGTAACGCGCTATTAGTGGCACCTCATGGGTAGTGCGGAAGACCACTACCTTCTTTATATTATTACCTGTCATCATTGCATAAAACTTGTATTATATAATTAGTGCGAAATTATTTAATATTTTAACATGAAAGATCTCTGTAGCAAAGTTTATTTAATATTTTAGGTTCATTTTCTATGGGAAAATGCATGACATTTTATGTATTTCGAAAAATTACATTGTTGTCAATTGATTCCACAAATTGCGATGTCACTAATATGGAAATCTCGATGTGTAAGACGAGCGAGAAACGTAAAACGTCGCGCGTCCACGTGTCTACAGTAAACACATCGAAGCTTTTATTTTTGCTGCCGATCGACGATTATGATCTAATATGAAAATACAATATATATTGGACAATTTGTAAAGAAGGAAATTGAAAACCTATATTCAATATCATAGAACATTAAACTTCAATGTTTTTATTTAACTTATGTCTGAACAAAGTCAATCTTTACACATAATTTTTATTCAAAGACATACAATATTTATATATTAATATTTTTTTCCCAAGATTTACAGTCTTGGAAAAAGTACGTAATATTATTGATGATAGTAAAATATTTCAAGATGCATTATATTGTTTTAGAAATTATTACATATGAGTTAACTGAAAGAATTCAAAAAACTTTTGAATTCTTTGAATATTAAAAGTTTTTTTTATGTTTGAATTTTTTGAATATATATATTAAAAGTTATGTTTGAATTTTTTGAATATTAAAAGTTATTAATGTTATTTTTTTATATTTTTTGTTGTGTAAATTATGACAAGAATCTCCATTTTTCAGACATATAATCTCAAAATATTTAATTCATTATTTTAACTGCACCTAAAGAGGATTTGGATTACCTATTGAATGGTTTTAATGGTATAATGAGAGATTAAAATTCACAATTGAGACACAGGTGGGAGACTCTTTGAGCTTTTTGGATGTCAGATTGATAGTGTCTGGCGATAAAAGAATCACGAGTGAGTAGTACCATAAGCCCACGTTTTCGGGCAGATACTTAAACTATCATTCATCACACCCAATTTCTCAGACAATTGGAACTATTATTTGTATAGTAGACAGGGCTTTATTATTATCCCACCCGGTGTTTCAAGAGAAGAACTTGAAATTTATTGTTCAAACTCTCATCGCGAATAATTATCCTTTGAGTTTGATTTTTAAGGTGATTACCAATCGCATGAAGCATTTGATCGCCAGCAAAATGAATTCTTTCGGAGGAGGCAGAGTCTTCCCTTACATCGAGAAGTGTTAAAAGTTTATTTGTTATGTACCTTTCATTAATAGATTGACGAATACAATTTCCAAATCGTTAAGAAAAAGAGAGGGATCTTTGGTGGCGTACAGAAGTTTAAATAAATTAAGCAAATTTATTAGAACTATTAAAGATCCGGTGAAATGTGAACAGCGGAAGAATGTTGTTTATCAGTTGCAATGTAACGATTGCGATGCTTCTTATGTGGGCCAAACCAAGAGGAAACTCAAGACCAGAGTTTCTGAACAAAGAAACCAAATAAATCATCGTGCTGAGAGTGCTTCTGTCGTTACGCAACATAGGATTAATACAGATCACAATTTTGATTGGAATAATGCCAATATTTTGGCATTATAGAGACATCATATTTCAAGAGGTTTGTCTCCGAGATGATCCACATAAAATTACAAGATTATCCTAGTAACATCATGTTGGACACGGATAAGCTCAAACCGTACTTTCCATTTTTAGAGTTGTATAAAACGACATAATCACTCTCAGGACGCTACCAATTTTCGTGGTGGTGAAGGAGGGTCGACCGTTACTCGTACCATGCAGTACCATTGACACGGTAGTAGCTCAGTCTGTCAGTTGTTGCCGAGGAGTTGACTTGGTGCGCGGTACTTAATATCGAGTTCGTGACTAGCAGCATTTATCTTAAGCCCCTGGACATGAGAGATTGGAAATAACTCAGTTCGTCCCGCTTTTCCTTAAATCACACTGAAGAAGATCCAAATCAGAATCGAAACATTTGTGTACTTGTAATTCAAGAAGTTTTTCACCCCGAACATCAGGTTCCATCTCGTATTGGCCGTTCCCTTGTACTGTTATTTGATTCATATTATATGAAATTCAATTAATTAATATATTATATTCATATGATATGAATTAAATACTTTAGGATTATGCATCTGTAAAATGTAGATTCTTTTCGTGATTTAAGAAAAATTATTAATACTAATGTGACGAGGCACGCCTCGTCACGTATATATAATATTACTCCGCTTATTATGATTATTATTCGCACTCCGGTTTTTCCATTTTATTTAATTACACTTATGATACTTACTTTCATTCTTATTATACTTACTTTCATATTATATTTACTTTCATTCAGGTGTGTCAGTTATTTAGTTAAAACAAGATATTATTTTATACCATGTATTGTCATCTACGACTACCATTTTCACTCTTATATGGAAATATAGAGATACATATATATCTACATATACCGCTTCCATGCCATAATTCTTGCAACCCGCTTATAGAACCTAGCGGTAAACACCGCACATGTATGCGAGAAAATACATACACGACATACATACACAAATACGTATGTGCCGGTGCGTCAACCTGTAGGTGCGTGCCGCGGCGCGCAAACAACCGCACCTCACACGCCGACTCCGGACGGACCATAGACCGCTCCGGAATATATGAGCCGGCCGATTTCAGCAATCGGCACTCTTTCCTTTCCCACTCGAGGAGCTGACTCGAGAGCAGAGACTATCCGCACCATTCCCGTCGAGGCGTTGACTCGACTTCCGACTTCGAGATGATGACTCGGGCCGTTCCCGTCGAGGCGTTGACTCAACTTCCGACTCCGAGGTGTTGACTCGGATCGTCTTCGTCGAGACATTGCCTCGACTGCCGGCCCCGAGGTGCTGACTCGGACCGCTTCCGGCGCTCCGGCGCACGTCACCCCCCGGCGACTCCGGGAGCCATGAGACCGATTCGGCCGTTATCACGGCCCGGCGCAAGCCCCTTGTAAATATCCCGTATATTTAGCGTTCAATAGAACCTTCCCGCCACCTCCGTGCCGCGACTTACTCCCGCGCCGCCGATTTACTCCCGCGCCGCCGATTTTGAGCTATACCGGATCTACCGCGCCGATGTAGCGGGGCACGCCGCTACCAAGAACCGGTACACGGAGCGATAACGCGCGGCCGCTGATGTAAACACTTAAACGAATAAACAACCGATTGTGTTTTCATAAAAAAACCCGGAAATCTGTCGAAATTTCTCCCCCTGAACCTTGGCGTCGACAGAGCTGGCCGGCAAGTGGAAGGCCGGGCGAAGCCGATAGAAAATCGGCTCCGTTACACTAATAATATAGTTTATATACACATTATATGTTTTTCAATATTCTAAAAACTTTAAAATTATCATAGTTAACTTATATTAAGAATTAATACAAATATAATAATAAATGCATCTTGAGATGTTTAACTCATCGTTATCAATAATATTATGTACTTTTTCCAAGACTTACAGTCTTGGAAAAGCATTTTGAGCTGTCATACGCTGTAAACGCGCAACGTGAAACGTTGCTCTACTCTCTTGCTCGCATAGCAGGCTTGATAGAAACAAGGCAGAACATAGTATGTCTGCGCTCTTCCACGAGCCGAACAGCCGAGCGTGACGTCACGCACACGGACGGCGGTTCTCGCTTGTATTCGTGCCCCTCCCCCCTCACTTTGGTGCTCGCGGTGCTAGCCTGCCCGATCTTTTATCACTGCTCAGGTTGCTCTTTAAAACCCTGATGAAGTGAGCTGAAATGTTCACGAAACGTCGTATAAGAATGACACTAACACGGTTTATATTGTTATTTCGACAGTATCCAAAAAATCTATACCAATAAGCAAATCGCAACTCAAAAGTGCATCAGACTCAACCAGAATGAGAACAGGATACGCATATCCGTCCAGGATATGCATGTCAAACCCGCATAAAACTCGCCCAAAGTCACATTATCAGACGAATCAACGAAAACGAATTTCTTTTGGACTCAACTGGGAGTGAACCTAATCACGCATATGCGTAGGAACGCAACAAACAATTATAGCTTCCGGTATCGATAAGATCTAACATCTTTAAACCGTTTATTTCTATTTTTTTTATATTTTTTTCGGCCAACTTGCGCATTAGTATAAATATTGCCTATCGTAGTTTGCCGCTTCACACATCTTGCCGCAACATCCTTCGCTCGCCGCATCGAAAATATGTATATTTCTGTCTTTCCGATTTAGTCGGACAGTAGGCACTCGTGTAGTTTCTAAACTCGCAATTAAAACAGCGCTTCGCGCTATCATTCGCTAATGGGCTCTTCTTTTTACGCACCTCAGCTCCTCGTTGCTCGCTTCCACGCCGCTCCGTCTTCACACCGCCTGTCGGAACTTTGTCCCGCAGCGTTACCTTCTCGAATGCACGCAACAGCGAAGCTCTCGTCGTCCACCGATACGCGCTTGATCTCTCAAATTCGCCACTAGTATTCCCTCAATAATATAATCAACGATCTCGTCCTCACGAATCAACACACGTTTAGCTAAAATTACCTTGTCGTGGACGTATTGGTGAAAGGTTTCGTTCCTCCTCCATACTTGTTCCTTACACTTCTTTTTTGGTGTTAATCTGCTAGGACGATGATCGTACATCTCTCGCAATTCATGTAACAGGGCGTCCAGCAAAAGCTCGATGTACTCAGGTCTAGACTGCAGCCACTCTGACGCCTTTCCTTTCAGCCGGATATACTTATCAGAATTTTGGCGTGCTCGTCGGATAAGTCGTTTTCAACAATTTCAGCTACTTCTTCCAATTCTCATAATCCCGACGCTGTCGTCAAAGCAACTGAGTAAATTCGCTACCGTTCCTATGTTCGATCTCAAAAAATCGCGAGAGCCATTCTTCGTCCGTGCGACCGAATTACGCTCCGCTACATTCAAATATTACATTTCTTTTAGAAGCTCAATTTCTCTTCTTGCCAACTGTAACTCACGCTCTGTTAACTCTTTCTCTCGACGATAAATTTCCATTTTCCGCTCATAACAAGCTGCCGACGCCGTCGCCTCCGCATCCAGCTCACACCGGCTTTCTCGGTTCGACGCATCAAATTTTGCTTCTCCGCGAATGTCTTGCATCCATTCAGCCGACGGATCCGCCACACACAACCGATTACTCAATTCGGCCTTGTTTCTCATTGAGGAAAGACCCTTATCTCGCAGCTTCTCTTTCAACTGACTCACTTTAAAGTCCGATGGATCTCTCACGCTCATTTTCACACAGTATTTTTTTTTAAACCGCCTATCACAGTTTGGTTCGTGCACAACAAAGGTCCAATTAGTCTCCAACACTCAGACACGGAAAATTTAGTTCTTTTGCCAGTCTTAGCGCTCACGCGAATTTCTCTCTCAATATTTCAAAAGTCTCAATATTCAAAAAAAATTCTAATTTCAAAAATTAACTCGTTTTAATCTATCCCGGACGAGCCCCCAAGTTTGTAGGAATTGTGTGATAAGGTTACGTTTAATTTAATAAAATATTCACTAATACTTGTTATTGAAAAATAAGTATAATTATTCGAAAACGTTACAAAGAGAAGTGATTCACCGCAGATACAATTTCTCGCTTCGAATTGTTCGACGGTTGCCGGTGATCTCCTTCAACGATTTCGAGCGTTATCTTCAGCCTTTTGAGAAAATGTTCTCGCTTGAGGCTCATTGGTTGTTCCGCTCGCACAACATATTCCGCTGTATACAACATATTCAAATTTAATCGATCGATACTCAATCAACACGGCACGGGAAAAGTCAGATAAATATTTGTTGCCAGGACGGTCATCCAAACAACATACAAATTCAAGCTGTAAGAACTTTTCAGCCGTCGTGTGAATATTCGCAAACAAGATACAGTAGAACCTCCCAAAACGTATACAGTCGGAAACGACGAACCTCCCAAAACGTATACTTCCTCACTTTTTATCTAACGCATGCGCAAAGACTTACTTGGTATAAATTCATCTCGCGCGTTATTGCACGTGTGTTACATGTGCATAGCCTAATGCGCAAGCTCAAGCGCAGTTTTGGTAACCATACTTAGTGGTGGGAAAAGCGATGAAGGAGAAAATATACGTTTTGAGAGTAGATTTGTATACGTTTTGGAAGTATACGTTTTGGGGGGTTCTACTGTAAAATAAAACGCAAAATACATTTTCATTTACAATTCCAATAATTAATTTTTCTCTACATATTCTTTTCTCGGAAAAAATAAAAAAAATAAATGTGTTATTATTATTGAGAAAAGACAAAAACAGAATAAAAAAATAATGGAAAAAAAAAAGAATTTGAAGAGAAAAATGAAAAATAGTGCATCATCTATCTCACACGCACATATAACTTACGTATATGTTACAATTTTTAGTTTACTATAAAAATATAATAATGTATACACAAAAACTACAAATGTTTATATTCTTTTCTTAGAGAAAATAAAAAAATTTAATAAACAAAATACAAGTGTGTGATACTCTAAAAACTTACCTTTTCAAAAAAAGGTAAAAACAGGCGCTAAGTATACGCACAACACGTACTGTATTTAAATTAAATTATTTTTACTTTTTTATTATTTTATTTATACTCCAAAAACTTCTTTCTTTTATAAAGAAAGAAATTTTTGGAGTATAAATAAAATAATAAAAAAGTGAAAATAATTTAATTTAAATTATTACTGTTTTACAAAATTTATATACTATAAAACATTCTTTCTCTAAAAACTCGTTTTACAAAAAAATGATATCACAAAGTAGCGCCAAATAAATTTTGTACGTTACTTTTATACATTATTATCCTAATCTAAGTACATAAGTATGCACTTTGATAAGTTTTCATCAAAGTTTTGAGAGAAAGAATTTTCTGGGCCTATTAAATTTTTGTTACACTAACAAAACTATTTGTAGTGAAACTAATAAGTAAACCCAGCAAAACTTTATTTTCTGTGAAAAAAAAAAAGAAAAAGAAAAAGTTTTTTCAAAATAAAAAGTATTTAATGCAAAAAAAACTTGGCGCGGCTGCACCTCCGTTTTGTTATTAAATTTATTATTCAATTTGTATCATCGAATTTTAGACTTATATTGATAAGGACCGAATCCCCGGTCGAAACGTCTGTCTACAGCCAATTTTAATAAAGTTGCAACACATCAACAACAGTGTTTGTCGCTCCTATCGGCCTTGCTTTACATGACCTCTTATCTAAAATAATGAACTCGTTTCATATAACATAACAATTACAAGCTAACTTTGATTTTTGACAACCAGTTAGGAACTCGAAGTAATGAAGGAAATTAAGCATTCTTGCTAATTTCCAATTTCCAAAACTAAAAACAAGAAAAAGGAACACTTTAAGTTTGCAATTAACTTATGCAACTCAAAAACAAACAACTAAAAACAAAAGAAGGAACACTTTCAACTTAATAAACTCACACTACTCAGTGAGATCAAACGAGATCAATGGCAATAGAAAAAAAAAAAAAAAAAGAACCAGTCCTTACACTCATTAGGATTTTTGTCTTCTCCTTTCTTTGGCACTACAGGATTTCCATTTGCCACCTTCAACTCCTTATTCTTCAGCTTGTTCCGTGCTTCACACAGCATGGCCACTTTGCTCCTACAATCTGCTGCTGTCACTATGCTGCTTCCACTCCTTTTTCTCCTTTGACTTCTTTTCCGAATAAGCTACAAGCAACAAATGCGAGATAATTAGTATAAGTGTTTAGATAACACCTCAATTTGTGCAATTAAGAATTTTTTAAAGAAAAACACTTACTACAACAAATTGCAAACATGCCAGCATGATCCAGAGCAGGACGGCTTTCAGCTAAATCCTTCCCTTTATCGGTTGGTAAGTTCCCTCCGACAGAGCACACTAGCCTTCTCCGTAAAAATGAATCTGATGAGCATTTGTGCCACAGCAGTGCCCGAGGTGGCAGCTATCTTGACTTTAAGAAAGTCATCTTCTTTGATGTATACCCCACATCTTACATAAAGTTCCATGGTCTGAAAATGAACCATGGGAGGAATAAGTCACATGGAAAAAAGAGGAGCAACTGAAGAAAAGAATTTAGTTTAGTTAAATTATACAATTACCTTAGGGTCACCAGTCTCTCAATTATACATTGGAATTTTCTTTCCTTTGTGCTCAATCACAAGGTTGCTTTCAGTACTTTCTGTTGATGAAGAAAGAAAAATGTAATAAATTACTCTTAGTGTTCAAGTCCTAAGCATGATAAATTTAAAGATCAATCTGCAAACATACATTCCTATTGTTTGACTCGTTCTCATTTTGGAAATCATCAGAATCAATTTTACTAGAATCATTATTGTCGTTTACTTCTTTAACTACTGCGTTAGTTTTCTTCTTCTTAAATTGATTTGAATCATCTTTGGCAGAAGATTTAGAACATTCACCAGAATTTCCTTGCTTGACAGGTTTCAAATGATCCAACAAGATTTTGTATCTTGCCACATTTTACACTTTCATCAATAATTGGGTTTTTCTTCATCAAAGCACCTTTTTCGCTGTCAGATGATGTGTTAGATTTATAGATCGAGATATTCTTCACAACTAATTTGACTGATGCGTTACGTCTTCTTTCTGGTCTGACTTGGAACCCTTAAAGGGTTGGAGAGTTGAGCCGACACTTGACTTAGCTTTCTCTTTAGCAGCCAATTGCAGTAAAGATTTAAAGTCTTGCATCTTGTGCTTTCTGGACAGCTGTGAGAAAAAATGAAACAGTTAGAAAATGAAAAATATCAATCAGAAACTTAATACTACAAAATAGAAGTCTACTTTTAGCATACTCTTAAAATCTTCGTACGAGAACTCAGGATCATCAGACTCATCAGACTCGCTGTTACTATCACTGAGATTCTCTGAATCTCCAAAAATTTGTAGTAGCCCCTGAAAGTCACCAAAACACTTTATTCGCCTATATCTAGTACAAATTAAAGCACAAAGCAAAGTAAAGAGAAACGATAGAGGAAGAGTCAATTATCTCATCATTTAGGTCTGGGAAAAGATCAACACAATCACTCTCGATTGCGGCTGATAAAGTTCTAGGAGCTACAATATCTTGTACATCATGTTCGATTTTTTCCACAACCACTTCTTTCTTGCTCTTGGTGTCCTTCTTTTCCTGCATAATCAAACCAGAAAATAATCATTTTAAATGAGTGGAAATCATATGAGAGTAATGAACTGATAAAGACTATAAATTCAAATGAAGCAAATATTACAAAAAGGAGAGACACGATCTAAGACTAAGGAAAAAACTCACTTGCTTTCTCTTCAAATTATTTCGAAGTTGACGTTAACTAGCTAGTCTTTGCACTTGACTGCAGCTTGACGAGGTTTTATCCTCATGAAATGATTCTACTTTTTTCTTCTTCTGCTTGTTCAAATAGTTAAGTCTCTTCTTCAGAGCACTATGGTCATCTGAAAATAAGTGAATGTTGAAACCACTAGTACAGTAACAGTTAAAGATATATCATCTACAGATTAAGTCATCCATCCATCACCAACCGGTCGATTCTTAGAAAATGTTGTTCAGTATTCCTGTCAAGTATTGATTGTAGCCATTGTTGCCTGTATAAATAAATCCAAATATAGACAAACATGTGTGTTATCCAACCTCTGATAAATGTCACTGCCTAAGATGCTCAAGATAGAATATGGATCTAAAGAGAACACATATGATGCCTAATATTGCATTAGAATTAATATTGCATAAGAATTGGAATCTGAATTCAAATCTTAGTTTGTAGGATTGATCTTTTCATATTCGGATGATGATGGATAGATACGAGTCGGTAAGTCACATTGAACCCACTGTCTGACATCAT
Organism: Pseudomyrmex flavicornis; assembly: GCA_014825475.1. Taxonomy (NCBI): domain Eukaryota; kingdom Metazoa; phylum Arthropoda; class Insecta; order Hymenoptera; family Formicidae; genus Pseudomyrmex; species Pseudomyrmex flavicornis. The sequence continues at coordinate 11,267 of QVNW01003560.1, forward strand.
GTCCGGAAATGATGAAATGAAAAAACTGACTAATGAAATTAGAAAATCAGAAGATTTAATTGTAAACGGAAGACACGGAACTGTGCAACCATATATTCTATCTTCCAGAAAACTTTTCAATGTTCTTAGAGAACACAAACATGTCGATAATTTTCCCGTACCTTTAGAAGAAAAATATTATACTACTCTTATAGATATAAG